>JABWPP010000050.1:81011272-81106272 GCA_016920855.1 Puya raimondii | reverse complement strand
TCGGCAATTCCTAATGGTTATGTAGTCTATCTTCAGGAGTCTGACTTTGATGTCGGGCACCATAAAGACCCATGGACGTTTTCAAAGGCCATACAGAGAGATAAATCCTTCCTATGGTATGATGCCATGAAGGAATAGATGAAATCTATCGCGGATAATAAAGTTTGGGATCTCGTTGAGTTACCACAAGGAGTCAAAGCCATTGGTTGTAAATGGGTTTTCAAGACCAAAAGGGACTCTTTAGGTAACATAGAACGATATAAGGCCAGACTTGTCGCCAAAGGTTTCACTCAGAAGGAAAGCATTGATTATCATGAAACCTTCTCTCCGGTATCTAAGAAGAATTCATTGAGAATTATTATGGCTTTAGTAGCTTATTTTGATTTAGAGCTACATCAGATGGTTGTGAAAACGACATTCCTAAATGGAGATATAGAGGAATAGTCTATATGCAGAAGCCCGAGAATTTTAGCATAGATGAAAATAATCACCTTGTTTGCAGACTAAAAAAGTCTATATATGGACTCAAACAGGCTTCCCGATAGTGGTATATCAAGTTCCATAATGTAATTACTACATTGGGTTTCGTAGAAAATATTGTGGACCAGTGCATATACCTTAAGGTTAGTGGGAGTAAGTATTTTTTTAGTCCTGTATGTGGATGACATTCTGCTTGCAAATAGTGATTTAAGTTTGCTTAAAAAGATCAAAGATTTTCTTTTTAAGAACTTTGAGATGAAGGATATGGGTGAAGTTTCTTATGTCATTGGCATAAAGATTCACAGAAATAGATCTCAAAAATTTTTGGGTCTATCTCAGAAAGCCTACATCGAAAGAGTTCTAGAAAGATTTAATATGGCAAACTGTGCACCTACAGCTGCGCCTATTATAAAAGGTGACAGGTTCAATCAGAAATAGTGCCCACATAATGATTTAGAAAGAGAGCATATGAGGAGCATATCCTATGCCTCTGCAGTGGGGAGCTTGATGTATGCACAGGTCTGTACCCGATCTGATATAGCTCATGCAGTGGGGATGCTGGTAGATACCAAAGCAACCCTGGTCTTGATCATTGAAAAGCTGGTCATGAGATATTTGCAAGGAATAAAGGACTCTATGCTCACCTACAGATATTCTGACCATCTTGAGGTGGTTGGATATTCGGACTCTGATTTTGCTGGATGTGTGGATTCTAGAAAGTTCACATCAGGATATATTTTCTTCCTTGCTCAGGGTGCTATATCTTGAAGAAGCACTAAGCAAGATACAGTTGCTACATCCACTATGGAGGCAGAGTTCATTGCTTGCTACGAGGCTTCGTCACAGGCTTTATGGCTGAGAAATTTTATCTCAGGTTTAAGAGTTGTCGACTCTATCTCAAAGCCAATTAAGATTTATTGCGACAACTCTGCTGCAGTGTTCTTTGCCAATAATAGTCGAATTACAGATCGTAGCAAACATATCGATATAAAGTATCTTGCTATGAAAGAATACGACAAGAAGAAGGTAGATATTCAACACATTGAAACTGAGATGATGATTGCTGATCCTATGACTAAAGCATTGCCTGCAAACAAGTTCAAGGATCATGTTCATCATATGGGTATCTTGAGTCCATTTACAGTTTAAGTATTTTCTTCTTATATAAAGACTTTAAAGATTATTCTTATTGGATAAGAACACATTTTGATTTTTGCTCATATGCTCAGAAAGTTATCTTTTGTACATTGAAGTATTATTGTGCACTAAAGTGAGACTCTGAGTTGAACTTATAATAAGTTCATACGGTTGTAACTCATAAAATTGTTTGATTAAGAAAATACATGCTTTTGATACATGGAAGGAAGTGTTCATCTGTTGGAACATAACCGCTATGATCAAAGTATTGTGATTCCTTAGTCGAGTGGGAGATCTTGACTGTATAATTAGTTGGTACCTAATAAAGTTTTGTATCGCCTATACGATAATGAATATATCACTAGGCCAAGTGGGAGAATGTTGGATGTGGCCTACGTGATTTATTCAAGGTGATCCATAAAGATACAGTCGATCTATTCAAGTCGATCTATAAAGATATGGCAGATCTAACGGTTAGGATGTATCTGAACACGTTCTTGATGGACGGACGTGATTTAACATCCTTACATTAAGTTGTATATAAATATAACATACGGGAGTTCCGATCTAATCCTAATCCTAATTTCTGTGACGGCTCCATCTCCGGGGATAAGGAAATTAGACTCGAAACGTCCCGCTTTTTTGCAGATCGTGAACGAGGACGAACCACAAGCAAGGATCACCGTCAACAATTCGGGTATAGAAATCGAAATCATGACAGAAGGTACGATCTTAATTTCTTATAAAGTTTTAACAGTATAGGAATAAGCAAAAGCATTATTATAAAAGGGCATTGGGAAAAAGAAAGAGGGAAATAATAATTGCAAGCATAATCAGAGAAAAATTGTATAGTAGATGTATACATAAGATGCAATTTTAATTACTTTAATATTCTCCTTTTGTCTATCATCACTGTCTCAAAATGAGAAGAGAAAGTGTCAGCCACAAATAAGCAAAAGAGTATAGGAAAGTTTTAAAAAAGTAAATATAAAAATTAAGGAGTTAGCAAAATCAGAATTGAAAAAGGACACTGGGAGAAAGTAACAGGAAAGTAACAATTGCAAGCAAAATCAGAGCAAAAATAGTATAGAGGGAAAAGTGCTTAGAACCATGTAAGTAAACGACACAACATAACAAGGGCAAAGAAAAGGAGAATAATTACGTGAAGAGAAGAAAAGTATAATAGCAAATATTTAAAATATAATATTAATTAATTTAGATAACAGGGAAAAATGTCAGTAAGGAGAGGATGTGAAGGTAATTTACAAGGCTCTAATAAGGAAAATTATATGGAAAATTTTAGGAGACATATAGGAGATGCAAATTAAATTCGGTACAGTGTCCACCGACACAGTATTACAATCATCAGCAAATGGTTTCCTGCAATGCAAGCCATCCATTTTTCTGCAAAGAAAGAAATGACTACTTGCAATTGAACCCCAATAAGAAAATTTAAATATAGAGACCAATAGTTGTAGCATGTATTATTTTTTGTTGCACTTGTTCTAGAATCTTTGTCTCTAGAAAATGAACAGAATGCAGAAACTACAAACTACAAAATTAAATACAAATTCAGAACTCTCAATCGAACTTAAAGAGCAAATCTTAAATAGAACCAAGCTATTCAGAACTTGAGATAAATAGTTATACATAAGAAAGAATAGTCAAATCTTTTTTTTTAGAAGATAAGGCTCAGTGAAAATTTCCATTCAATTAGGAGATGAGGCTTCTGTGAACCTAATAAACATCTTTAGCTGATTGCCTTAGGAGTAGGCCATCTAAAGCTGCATCTCTTTTGTGCTATCATCATTGCCTTGAAAATGTAAGGCTCGACGAAAATTCTCATTCAATCAGTAGATGAGGTCTCTATGGCCTATTAAACATCTTCAGCTGGTTGCCTTAGGGCCATCCAAAGCTACATCTCTTTTGGGCTATCATCATCGCCTCAAAAACATGGAAGGAATGAATATGAATACATATTTGTTGCAACAAAATTGAAAAAAAGCAACGCAAATTATATTTGGAGCAAAACATAGCCTAGGTACCTGCCTCAGAAAAAGTTTAACACATAGAATACATAGGAAAAGAAAGCTGTAAACGAAAAAATAATTACGGAACATTATGAACAAAAGAGGTAATAAATTGAACTAAATACAAATCAGGGAAGCTCAACATATACAATACACGGGAAAAGAAAGCTATAAACGAGAAAACAATTATAAAGCATTATGAACAAAAGAGGTAATATTTTGTACCTAACAATAAATCCAAGGTATATATATGTTTTGGATTAAAATAAGGCGTAAAGTTAAGAAATACAAAGATAATTCTAAAAATGAGTGAACCTGCTACTATATGCTTATTCCCTGTTTTTTTAGCATAGACTTATTTTTTTTACTCTTTCTTTACTTCTTACATTTGCCCTGTACACAATTTTTTCTTAGGAAGGGAATCTTCTTCCACTTATTGCTAGTTCAAACAGTATGAAAGTAGGATCACAAAGAACATAAGCCTTGGTGTCACTCCCCGATTCCGCAGCGGCAGCCCACGGGGACGTCAACAGATCCGCCGAACGGACATAGTTTTTCATGTCCGAAAGCGTCAACAAAAATAGTAGCAAAGCAACCCTAGAGTCTACAACTAACCATTTCTAGAGTCTACAAGTAAACACAACCAAGTACCAGAGCGATATATATGAAACTAAATTAAATAACTATTACTACACATACAATCAACAATCACAAACTCCTCAAAAACATAATTATACAAGTAAACGGCACTGGCCTCGCCAGTTCTGATATACAGTAACTATCCAAAAGCTCTCTAGCTGGTACTCCCCTACAACTCATGTACATTTATAGTAGATGCTAACTATGACGTGATCCCTTACCTCGCTCAATCACTGGCTCAGAAGATCCTGAAAAACAAACCACAAGAGGGAGTGAGAACTATAAAACGGTAGTTCTCAGTGGGTACGATCGACGACAACCGCGGCCATCCCACTAGGTCTACTAGAGGCAAGAATAGATAATGAATGGCAAATAGACTAAACCGTAAGTATACTAGCAGTAAATCTACCATATCTATCATGCCTCTAAGCCCATATCCCAAAGCTAAAACCAACTCTGCATTTACTAAAGATACTGAGAACTAGTAAAGATTAATCCATGCATCACTAGAGCAATAATTGAGCGAATAACAAAGTACAATATGAATAGAAAGATGATATACTATTATGCTTCTAATCGAACAAGTATAAGCAGTACAAATAATATGTCTTTAGGTGAATCAAGATATATCTGTTAATAACACTCATGCGTCAATTAAAGTAACCATAAATAATGTACCATGTGGCCTAATCATATACTGATCGACTCAGAAGTCCGGTCAAGCCTGCGCCGCTTTGTGTCCAGCCCCCAACCAATAGTGGTCCGCTACCATGCAGGCTACTGTCTCTTTGTCTGTCTGGTCCTGCCAATCACTACGCCTCGTGTCCAGCCCCCTCCTATAATGGTCTGTTACCATGCAGGCTACTGTCTGTCTGTCTATTTGTTTGTCTGGCACATGCCAATCACTACGCCTTCTGTTCAGCCCCCACCTATAGTCTTCCGCTACCATGCAGGCTATTGTCTGTCTGACCTATGCCAATCGCTAATACAACAACTGTCAAGCTCAATGTGGCTCCGTAAGCTATGGTCAATGCAATAATCAAAAAGATTACCAAATACTACCACGGTGCCCCAGGCACAATCCACTATCCCACTGCCACTGGCATAATAGTACTATTCCACGACATATATATGTGTCTCATCACAACATGATTATTTTTTTACAATCTCATAACACATGCACAAGAAAATTAAACTCATAACCACATAGTAATATGCGCACTAAGGTAAAACCCATATATCAACTTCCTAATATGTATAATGATATAAATCCACACACTAGTATGCACAATAACATGAAACCCATTTACTATAAACTATCACATAGCCGAAGTAATGAACACCCCACAGAGTTTTCCCAGATTGCGAAATTTTCAAATTCACCCATATGCCATACTGTTAAAGTATCAGAGCATAAGGTCTATATTCTTTAACGCATACCTTCTTACTATTGCCAACGATTACCATTCACATGATCACACTATCAAATATCTCCCGCAATCGATACTCATAATAACCAAAATATCTTCGCTACCGACGCACTAACGCATGGCATCTACCACATGTACCATTATGAAAAATAGCCGTAGAAGAAAGTTCACCATTTTTGGCGACACAAAACCCACGTCGGATGCGAAATTTGTGAGGACTAAAATTTTCACGATGTATTTTGATACTTTTCAGTGGTGTTTTTATAGGTACTTTAATTTTAAAATTATCGATTTAATTTCGGGGAAAAACAAACTTTTATTAAGGTGTTCAGTGAATAGTACTATTAACTTAAGTGAATAGTAACCTGTGTTTTATTTTGAGGCATCGCATTGAGGATGGCTTCGGACGTGAATCGGACTTCGTTTCGGACGGGCCAATAGGTTGTTTTCAATGGTCCGGCTGTGCCGGAGTTGATGGCACTGTCCGATTTTACGATCAATTTACGGTTTTCAATAAAATCTGCTTTTATCGCATTTTGGCCTTTTACTACTCGATGTTTTTGCTTTTTAGAATTCTTCGGTGCTCCATTTTGTGTGAAAATCCATGGGATGGTGCCACTGGGATTTTTACACCCAGTTGTGAGTTTTCAGTATGAAACTCTAAGGTTGGAGGGCTAAATTGCTACTTTTGCAAATGGTGAAAATGGAGCACTTTGCAAAGGGGCTATCATTTTATGTGAGAAATTTCACAGTTTTGGTGTGTGGGGGGATCTATTTGAAAGTAGACTCAGAGAGGATCTTATGCCTAAAATTTCACGAAATTCTGTTTTCCTGTGCAAAACGGCACTTAGTTGATGTCGAGAGAAAATTTTTGGATAAAGAGACCATTTCAAAATTTCACGAAATTTCAGGGTTATTTCGCGTGAAATTTGGGAAGGATGATGCCTGATGCATTTTTGTGGGCTGGTGAGGGACTGAGGAGAAAATACTGTAGCCCGGGGGACTATAGTGCATTTTTTCCTCAATGTATATGCATATGTGTATATATGCATGCATGTATATGTACATAGATATGTACATAGAGGGATTTGGTGGGAACCCTAACCCTAACCCGGTTGGCCCATCTCCTCTCCCTCACTCTGCCGATCCCTCGGCCGGCAGGGAGCGGCTGGCAAGACCTCTCTCCCTCTCTCCTTCTCTTTCAGTATCTTTCTCTTTCTCTATCTCTCTCTCTCTCTCTCTCGGGATGCAGCACCACCGCCGCGTCGTCGCCGACCCAGGCTCCGGCGGCCCACCGCACCATCACCTTGGCCGCCCCAAAACTCCCCCTACTCAGGTTCCAACAGGAACCCGAGTGGGAGAGGGGTGCGGCTGCATTGGGTGGCTCGGGCCGCCACGCTCCTCCGCTGCCGGCCGCTCCACCACCGGGTTCCCGTAGGTCGGGGCCAACTCCACCTTGCAGGTTTTAGCCATCCCAGGCCGCACAGGAGCATAGTAGTGAAATCCTTCTCTCTGCTTCAGTTTTGGGCTCGGGCTGGGGTCATGTTTGAGCCGAGATCGTGGAACTAGCAATTTTGGATACCTGTGACTTTGTCGCTGAGGAGCATAGTCATCAGGAAGGCGTGTACATCGCCGCGCTCACCCTAGTTGCTGTCATAGGGCCTCCGGTGGCTGTAAATGAGACGCCGCTCCCTGGAGGACTTGTGGCTCAGTGGAAAACTTGCACCGGTGCACTCCTCTGGGCTCGGATTCGCTCTGGACAGAGAGAACGGTGTCCAGCACGTCGAGACCTTCTGGATGTCACCTTGGATGGGATTCTAAGCCTCGAAATGAGCGGTAAATCCCTAAACACTGCCTTATTATGTGTTATTATCGCGGGCTAGGTGTTCGGCATAATGCCGCAATGACAGTTTTTGCATTGTAGCTGTCTCGGGCAGTAGTGGTTCAAGTGTTGGGTGTTCAAACTTATTATTCGAGACTTGGGAAATCCCTAAAGTGGATTTCGTGGCGATCGACACCTTAAATAATGGTTTAAGTGTGCATTGTGGGCGATTTCGGCTCCGTTTTTGTGGAGCGGGTTTAGCTGCTGATTGCAGCAGTAGAGAAGCCTCGTTGTCTGGCTGGAACCTTGCTGGTGCAAAGCACGGACCAGCGATGGACCCTAGGTGGGTTCCGGAGCTAAATTATGACTTCCGAGAACCCGGTACGGCGGATTTTGGAGATTTCGCACCCGGATCTTGCCACTCAGCGTGCGGCTGTCCCAACACCCAAAAGTGAGTGTTTTGGGATAACGAGGGTGGTCATTTAACCCATGGAGTATTTTCGAACACTTCGGGGCTTAATGGGAATCCCGAAATGCGGAAATCGGGCGGTTTTGTGCGCGATTTCGTGTCGCTCGGGTTGCTGCTGTTCGCAGCAGAGTATGAACCCTATTGGCTGGTTGTGGTGTGAGGTTTGATACCTCTGGTCGCAGCAAGGGGGCTGCGGGTGGCTCCGGTGCCGAAATGGGCATCCCGAGAACTAAACCGGTGATTTTCGGGATCCCGGTTCTCCATTTTTTGCGCACTACTTGTGTGGCTGCCCCAAAAGCGCAAAAATGATGTGTTAGGACAGCAGGCATGGTGGGTTATGTATTTTCGCTTGTTTCGAGATACCCCGTGGGTTGGGGTGGCATTCCGATGAGTCGGTGTGACGATCGGGCGATTTTTCACTGATCGTTGACGCAATCCGGAAATCCGATTATTTGTCTGTTTGGATTCATATAGAATCATAAGCTTCTGTAATTAGCGAGTTTGAGCTAATTATGGTTTTGGATGGGACTTGGCATAGGTCTGGACTGCGAGTGGCAACGAGATGGGGTCACGACCCGATTTTATTCTATGGTAGAGGTGGGTACTTCGATCCGAAGTTGGTTCAGCGGTGACTGCTCGATGACTTCTTTCCTTTCATCTTCTCTTGTTTTGAGTAGTATATTCATGCTTATCTACCGAGCTTTTGCACCTCACTTATTTCCTGTTGTCTACTCTATGGTGTATTCTCATCTATGGTATCATAATCTAGTTGTAGAGTAGCGTTGATTATGATTAGTTGTCATGATTTGATTACGGTAGTTGATGACATTCGTATTCGTTACACATGATATTGTATATCTGTTACATGATGGCTTTTCGTATCTCATACATGGTGACTTGACTATATAGACCTTATAGGTCAGTGACATGGTGACATTTTCTTCGGGAATAGTAGACCTGATTTGGTCGGGCATTTGTGGATTACTCTTTCGGCTAGTTGCCGTTGTTTGCCATTGAGCATATTACATCGATTGCCATAGCTCATGAGCATCTTTCACGTACACCAGCTGTCTGATCCATCGCAAAAGGGTGTTCTTTTACGAAAAAGCGATCGTACTTCCGACCCGTGAGCCCTACAAGGTGCTTGTTAGGGTTATATGCCAGGGGGGCGAGCATGACGTGGCTTAGCCTGAGGTCTTTAGACTAATATGGCAGTTGATTCGGTTATTGGTGTTATTCATTCATTTGATGCATTGGTCTATCTTGTTATTTCTTACAGTAGCGGATAGTTACATATTGATTGGCAGTTGTAGTTCTTTTCCAGTCATTATTACTATTGTTTTAGTACACCGGTTGATTATGCATGTTTGTCGATTTCTAATTTATCATATAGTAGCGGTTATATTTACATTTATTGCTAGTTGTTATTCCATTGCTACTGTACCTGATTTATCTATTCACTACTGTTGCTTATCTCTTCCATCTGCCGGTGAGTGCAGCTTGCCTTCGTCGGCTTGTGGTACCCACTTGGAGGGGGAGACATGTTTACATGTTCTCACCCCCCTACCATTTTTCAGGTGACATGGGCGGTGAGGGTCAGGACGATGCGTGAGGACGATACTAGTTAGCTGTATTTTTGATTGTTCCTCAAAGACCTTTGTATTCCAGTTCTTAGTTCATCTTTTCATATCTGTTGGATTAGCTTAGTTCATTACCTGTTAATGTTCATATAGTAATGGATGTATGTGGGTTATTGCTATTATATAATGATCAGATTGTTTGTGTACTGTGTTGTATGTGTGGTTGACTTTGTTTACAGGTGCTACGCCGTGCATGTACAGGGGAGACTCTGTCCATTTGTTCAGGGGACCCTTTGTCTATGTGGCGGGTCTGTGTGCGTCCACGGGGTGTTCTCAAAGGTGTTTAAAAAAAAAATTTATACATTTTCCGCTGTCTTTTCCTAAAATAGATTTTTAAAAGAACCTCGGGGCGTGACAGATTAAGATGGTATCAGAGCCAGGTTTCAACCACAATCAACCACGGTTTAGGATGACCTGTAGAATAAACTAAGGCTTATAGGCACGTGAGAGCGCGGGGTTGTTGGAATTAAGTCCCGATGTTTGGGTCGAGATTTTATATTCTCGAGGTATATAGTTCTTTTATTATCCCGTGTTTTGTGCTATAGGTATGTGGTTACTTCTCTACCTCTACTTGTATTGCGGGTTAGCGCAGACTCGTGCTTCTGCCGAGAGTGGTGGCGGATTACTAGGCAGCCATCGGGTGGCATGGTGAGATTCACCAGGTATAGCCACTTGTTGGCAGGTGGTGGCCTCAACGGGCCAGATGACGGCATTTACTTGGTCTATGCAGTCAATTCAGCTGCTTTTGCCCAGGCCCCACTTCCTACGTAGAGCACGAGAGTTGTTGCAAGGGTCTCTACAGAGATGGCATGGAGCGACTACGGTCGCGGCTATTGCGGTGGCTGCTAGACTGCAGGCCGAGGTTTCGGTAGCGGCCACTTGGGCGGCTGTAGTGTGCGTGTGCAAGCGGGAGTTCGCCCGACTCATTAACTGTATTCCGTTCATGTTTCGGAACGGGCACACAAAGTATCGCTTTCATGGGTTTCGTTGGGAAGTTTTCATTGGTGGAATCATCGGTGTGGGTTTTTCGACCTTCAGCTAGTTCTTACGTCAATTTGGCGTGTGTTGGAACTGGATTGAGACACAGTCTTGATGTCGTGTCTTAGGTGGTGCACACATCGCGTGAGGCTATCCTAGCTCCTAAATTGGTGTGTTATGGGATAGCAGGTGTCTTAGTAGGCTTCTGGCTTGTCGCGAGCATAGTTAGTTAATTCGCGAATAATTCGCGAATTATTCGCGAATTATTAAAAATCCGAATTAAACGATCCGTTTACGAACTTTTTGCAAAAATACAAAATTATTCACGAATTTTGGAGCCAGCCGAATTATTGCCGAATTATTCACGAACTATTCGCGAATTATTCCCGAATTATTGAAAATTTGAATAGAAAACTTATAATTTTTATGTTTACATATAGATTATTTTATATTTTATATTTAAATATGAGTTTTTTGTTCATTCGCCCTAAAAAAAATATTTATATATTTTATAATTAATTATAGACTATTTTAATCTATTTCTTATTTGATTATTTATATGCCATATTGTATAATAATTATTGAATTCATTTTTTAAGCCGAATTTTTCAACGAATTTAAAAATTAGGAGACGAATTTTATCTGTATTATATCCGTACCGAATTTTTGTCGAATCCGAATTAACTAACTATGGTCGCGAGATACTCCAGGGAGTTGTTGGAGGTCTCGAAGCGTTGGATGTTGCTTAGGTGTGTGTCGAAAATCGATTAAAGAAACGGTATTCTGAGGCTTTAGTTCGTGTGGTTCGCTAGCTAGTGTCAAAGCAGCTATTGGATATTGAGAGCCGTAAGACTCCTAAGGATTTGGCTCATGGTAGATCTTGTTTCGATAGTCGGCTTACAATTTCGACGTCTCGATGGTGTTTTTGTGAACTATGGTTTAACATAGTGGTATTAGTTGGCTTGGTATATATATCGGTCTTCTTGCCGGGAGGTTTGGAATCACGGATGGTGAGTGGTTTGAATCTGGTGGTTGGCTCAGAAGTCGCTGTATGTGATAGCATACAAGATATACGACTCGGCTTTTCATGAATACCTTGGATTGGATTGTTGTTCTGGTCACTTGGTGACAGGTGCGCTTGAGTCCCCTTAAGGCTGGTATTTAGTGTTGCTGGGAACATCGATCACTGGGGTTCCTTCGGGGACGATAGCGACAGGGTCTCACAGAGACAGATGTTGGGCATCATTGGTGGTTATGATCGCATGTTGCGATTGACAAGCCTGTTCACCAAGTGATGACTTGCAAGGAGTCCATGTCGGAGTGATTGTATCTAAATGAGAAATTGAGGACTAAATTGTCGAGCTCAATTGGTAGTGGCAGTCTTGGACTTTTTGGCCTAGGTGGAAGGTTAGGTCTTGGACTTAGAGGTGTCGAATGCCGCAGGTGGGTTTTCGATGGTAAGGGTTTGACTTTGGCAGTTTGTAATACAGACTGGTAGGAGGTTGTGGCCTCCGAGGCGAGTATTGTTAACACAGGTTTATGAGCGTTGATGCCGGTGTGTGCTCGGTAGATGGGCTAGACTTGGTAGGGAGACTCGTGGTTTTGTTCCGAGATAATAAGGCATAGACTTTCGGCTTAATCAAGTTGATTATTGATACGCAGACCAAGGTTGGTTGACCTAGAGTTTCAGGTCGGTGAGCTTTTACCACTTAGGTTTGGCAGGTGTGGGATCGGATAGTCTAGGATGTGGTACTGTCTTAGTCCGCAGGTTAGTGGATGATGGTGATCCCAGTGGATTTTGGTCCGTAGGTTTAGGATTGGTACGTTTTCCCTCGTCCCGAAGGTGAAACCAATGGTGGAATGGTATCCAATTTGATTACGGTAGTGTAGTCAAGTTTCGGGGACGAAACTTTTATAAGGAGGGGATGACATCGGGACTGAAATTTTTACGGTGTATTTTGATGCTTTTCAGTGGTGTTTTTATAGGTACTTTAATTTTAAAATTATCGGTTTAATTTCGGGAAAAAACAAACTTTTATTAAGGTGTTCAGTGACAAGTACTATTCACTTAAGTGAATAGTAACCTGTGTTTTATTTTGAGGCATCGCCTTGAGGATGGCTTCGGACATGAATCGGACTCCGTTTCGGACGACCCAATAGGTCGTTTTCAATGGTCTGGCTGTGCCGGAGTTGATGGCACCATCCGATTTCACGTTCGATGCACAATTTTCAAAAAAATCTGCTTTTATCGCATAATGGCCTTTTACTACTCGATGTTTTTGCTTTTTAGAATTCTTCGGTGCTCCGTTTTGCATGAAAATCCATGGGATGGTGCCACTGGGCCTTTTACACGCAGTTGTGAGTTTTCAGCATGAAACTCTAAGGTTGGAGGGCTAAATTGCTACTTTCGCAAATGGTGAAATTAGAGAACTTTGCAATGGGCTATCATTTTATATGAGAAACTTCACAGTTTTGGTGTGTGGGGGGATCTATTTGAAAGAAGACTCAGAGAGGATCTTATGCCTAAAATTTCACGGAATTCGGGTTTACCTGTGCAAAACGGCACTTAGTTGATGCCGAGAGAAAATTTTTGGATAAAGAGACCTTTTCAAAATTTCATGAAATTTCAGGGTTATTTCGCGTGAAATTTGGGAAAGATGGTGCCTAATGCATTTTTGTGGGCTGGTGAGGGACTGAGGAGAAAATACTGTAGCTCGGGGGACTATAGTGCATTTTTTCCTCAATGTATATGCATATGGGTATATATGCATACATGTATAAGTACATAGATATGTATGTAGAGGGATTTGGTTGGAACCCTAACGCTAACCCTAACCTGGTTGGCCCCCTATCCTCTCCCTCACTCTGCCGTCGCGCCGCCCTGCCCCGCGGCCGGCGATCCCTCGGCCGGCAGGGAGCGGCTGGCAAGACCTCTCTTCCTCTCTCCTTCTCTTTCAATATCTTTCTCTTTCTCTATCTCTCTCTCTTTTGGGATGCAGCACCACCGCCGCGCCGTCGCCGACCCTTGCAGGCTCCGGCGGCCCCCGCACCATCACCTTGGCCGCCCAAAACTCCCCTTACTCGGGTTCCAATAGGAACCAGAGTGGGAGAGGGGTGCGGCTGCATTGGGTGGCTCGGGCCGCCACCGCTCCTCCGCTGCCGGCCGCTCCACCACCGGGTTCCCGTAGGTCGGGGCCAACTCCACCTTGCAGGTTTTAGCCATCCCAGGCCGCACAGGAGCATAGTAGTGAAATCCTTCTCTCTGCTTCAGTTTTGGACTCGGGCTGGGGTCATGTTTGAGCCGAGATCGTGGAACTCGCAATTTTGGACACCTGTGACTTTGTCGCTCCGGACAGAGAGCACGGTGTTCAGCACGTCGAGACCTTCTGGATGGCACCTTGGATGGGATTTTAGGCCTCGAAATGAGCGGTAAATCCCTAAACACTGGCTTATTATGTGTTATTATCGCGCGCCAGGTGTTCGGCATAATGCCGCAATGACAGTTTTTGCATTGTAGCTGTCTCGGGCAGTAGTGGTTCAAGTGTTGGGTGTTCAAACTTATTATTCGAGACTTGGGAAATCCCTAAAGAGGATTTTGTGGCGATCGGCACCTTAAATAATGGTTTAAGTGTGCATTGTGGGCGATTTCGGCTCCGTTTTCGCGGAGCGGGTTTAGCTGCTGGTTGCAGTGGTAGAGAAGCCTCGTTGACTGGCTGGGACCTCGCTGGTGCAAAGCACGGACCAGCGATGGACCCTAGGTGGGTTCCGGAGCTAAATTATGACTTCCGGGAACCCAATACGACGGATTTTGGAGATTTCGCACCCGGATCGTGCCACTCAGCGTGCGGCTGTCCCAACACCCAAAAGAGAGTGTTTGGGATAATGAGGATGGTCTTTTGACCCATGGAGTGTTTCAGGACACTTTGGGGCTTAATGGGAATCTCAAAATGCGGAAATCGAGCAGTTTTGTGCGCGATTTCGTGTCGCTCGGGTTGCTGCTATTCGCAGCAGAGTATGTGTTACGGATTATATATTGGCATATTTCGTGAAGTGAGTCGGAGTCTTGAAGATTCGAAAAAGAAAAGGTGAAGTTTGAAGGCTTGGAGACTCGATATTCGAATTCACGATGTTCGGTAAGTTTAAATAATATTGATGGTGATTTATGATCATATACAAGTGTTTGGAAGACATTAGAATCGATAAAAATTGATTTAAAATATAAAAAATAATTTTTCCAAGTTTTAGGATTCGGACCCTGATGCGAGGTCCGGAACCCGTACGCCTTCTTGGCTGTCACGTAGGGAGGGTCCGGACCCTGGGTCATGGTCCGAACTATGAAATGTCTGGAAACTTCAAAGTCCGGACCCTGCATCCAAGGTCCGGACCCTGACCCGTCGTGATTTTCGAAAACGTGTTTTTCAATCCTACTCTGATTCTAATGTCTCCTAAACCTATAAATAAAATATAGGGGTGTCTCTAAAATGTGGTTAAGCATATTTTATCTTTTAGAAATCCTAGAAACTTGTACGTAGCCGTTTTCCTCATCTTCTACAACAAGCTTCTCCCAAATTGATTCTTGGTGCCCTAATTCCTAATGTTCTTCTAGAATCAATTTGAGAATTGCTTAGAGATTATTTCCACAGATCTTCAATGGTATTCTAAGCAATAAATCATCATCGACTTTATTGTTCTTGCTCCAGACGTAGTGCGCTCGTGGATTCGAGTGGGCATTGTGGATTCGGCGTGATCAAGGCTTCGTGGGTTCGAAGTGTGGACGTCTCGTTGATTCGGGACACAACGTTCGTGGAATTCGAACGTGGGGCGTGGACAACCCGTTGGTGTGCGCGAGATCCAAATAAGATAAAAGAGAGGTTTGAGTCTGTGGAGTCGGTAATCACCTTATAATCTTTTATTTTTTAGTAGATTGTTATCGCGTGTTGGTCCCGTGGGTTTCTCTCCAAGTTGGAGTTTTTCCACGTAAATCTCAGTGTGCTGATTTTTATTTTTCGCATTTATTTTGATAGCATCGAGATTGTGTTTTGGCGGTCATACCTATTCACCCCCCCTCTAGGTATTGATAGTATCTAGATAGATCCTAGGGTTCCCCATAACCTATAATTGGTATCAGAGAGGGATCTAGATTTATCTATCATTATGCATGAAGGTGGTATAATTAATCGACCTCCGCTTTTTGATGGCACAAATTAAGCTTATTGGAAAGTTCGCATGAGAGCTTTTCTAATAGCCATCGATGAGCGAGTATGGCAATCCATAGAATTTGGATGGACTCATCCCACTCAAATCGTCGATAATGTTAATGTCCCCTAACCTCGGAATAAGTGGAGTAAGTAAGAGATTGATTTATCTTCTTACAATGGTAGGGGAATTAATGCCTTATTTAATGCTCTATTTCATGAGGATCAAAATGGCAACCTAAGAGGGGGGGGGGGCGTGAATTAGGTTTCTAAAATAAAATGTTAAATAATCAAGCGATTTAAAAACTCGAAACAAATAAAGTGAGAGAAAGTGAGGAGTTAGAGAAATGCAAACTCAAGAAGCACACAATCGATTTGTTTCGAGGTTCGGCACTTTGCCTACAAATCCCACCAACTTCTCAACACAAGAGAACGTTGGATCTCCACTAAACGATGCTTTTGCGGGCAAGCACCAAGCCTTCACACCAACACCTTCTTCTCTCAAGAAGGTTACACTTTCAAGCTTCAACTCTTTTCTTTTCTCTCTTTTACAAGATGATATCTCACTATCAATTACACTCAAGTTTAGAGAGAGGATTGAGGGCTAAGAGTATTAAAAATACTGAAGTATATAAGCTCAATTGGACTTGGAAATCCCTGCTGAGAAAGGCCTCAAGACCATCTATTTATAGCCTCAGATGCTCCAGACCGTTGCACTTTCGGGCGCCCTAAACAGGACTTTCGGGCGCCCAGATGTTGAGCACGCGCACTGCAGAACCAGCGGCCTGTCAGGCCCGTGCGCCGCTTTTCTGGATCCGTACATTCGGGCCTCCAGAAGTTGTGGGCGCCCAGATCACGCGCGACAGCTTTTCTGACCAGCCAGACCACGCGTGCCGCTTTTCTGGATCCGTACATTCGGGGCTCCAGAAACTTGTGGGCGCCCAGAACATGTGCGTCGGTTTTCCTGACACTGTCAGACCACGCGCGCCGTTTTCTCTGAGCAGAACTTTTGGGCCTCCAGAAGTTTGTGGGCGCCCAGAACATGCGCGTCGACTTTTCTGACACTGTCAGACCACGCGCGCCGTTTCTGACACTGTCAGACCATGCGCGCGCCGTTTTCTCTGAGCAGAACTTTCGGGCCTCCAGAAGTTAACTTGTGGGCGCCCAGATCAGGTGAAGAAGTTTCTGGACCACCCAAACAGCAAACAGACAGGATCCACAAAACCTGAGCAGAACTTTCGGGCCTCCAGAAGTTAACTTGTGGGCGCCTAGATCAGGTGAAGAAGTTTCTGGACCACCCAAACAGCAAACAGACAGGATCCACAAAACCTGAGCAGAACTTTCGGGCCTCCAGAAGTTAACTTGTGGGCGCCCGGATTAGGTGAAGAAGTTTCTGGACCACCCAAACAGCAAACCGTCAGTATCCAAAATTAACCAAGATTCGGATCCACTTTTAGGGCGCCCAGATCACAGTCCAAAACACAAACTTGACAGAAAACAGTTTTTGAGAAGTTTTTGAATATTGTTTGAAGTCCCATATGCTTTAGATGATAAAAAGAGTAAGTTAAAATATAGCTCGACATTTCTTACTCTAATCTTTAAAGCACAATGTTAAAAGGTGGAGTAGAGAGATATTTTATCTACTTGACAAGGTAGCTTCAAGTGGTGAAGCTTAGTGCTAGGGAATTGCTCATCTTGAGTCCTTTTGAAGATAGAGAAGTCTAAACACAAAACTCAAGATAAAAGATTAGTTCAATAATTGTAATTATTTGTTATCATCAAAATCTAAAGAATGATTAGGACCACTAGGCCAACAATCTCTCCCTTTTTTATGATGACAAATAATGTGATATAAGATTCAAATAAGTAGAGAGCAAAAGAATAGAATACTCCCCCTAAATATATGCATATATTTAACAATTAAATTTTAGCATATATCATAATCATAGTCATAGCATATCTCACAATCGCAAGTAAAAAATAATCAATTAAGCATATATCAAAGCACCAAAACATTAGCATATCACATATCACAAGTTAATACCAAAATATAAGCATATCACATATCACAAGTTAATACCAAAATATAAGTATATCACATAACACAAGTTCTCCCCCTTTGTCATCATAAAAATAAGCATAAAGGAGACTTAACAAATGTAGCAAAAATATATCAAAGCAATCAATATAAGAGAATCAAGCGTTTAAATCAATTATTCTTAATTCTCTTCTAAGTTGAGTGAACCTATCCTCACTAAGTGGTTTAGTAAAAATGTCCGCTAATTGATGATGGGTATCGACAAAATCTATGGTGACGTCTCCCTTTTGAATATGATCTCTAATGAAATGATGTCTAATTTCAATGTGTTTAGTTCTAGAATGTTGAATAGGATTTCTAGATAGGTTGATGGCACTAGTATTATCACATTTGATTGGAACTTGTTTTAGATGCACTCCAAAGTCCTCAAGGGGTTGTTTCATCCATAAAACTTGTGCACAACAACAACCCGCCGCAATATATTCGGCTTCGGCGGTTGAAAGTGCAACCGAATTCTGCTTTTCGAAGACCATGAGACTAAGGAGTGACCAAGAAACTGACAAGTTCCACTTGTACTTTTACGATCAACTTTGCACCCGGCAAAGTTCGTCCTTATCAAGTTTAGTTGAAGCGCTCATGGGAGTATTTATCTCTTTTGAGCTTTCTAAGCCAAATCTTTTGATTAGATCCTTTGCGTATTTGGCTTGATTGATGAATATTCCATCCTTCGTTTGTTTGACTTGGAGTCCAAGGAAGAAGGAGAGTTCGCCCATCATGCTCATTTCAAACTCATCTTGCATTAACTTAGAGAATTCTTTGCAAAGAGATTCGTTAGTAGCACCAAATATGATATCATCAACATAAATTTGTACAATAAGAAAATCTTTATCCTTTATCTTGATAAATAATGTAGTGTCAACTTTTCCTCTTGAAAAATTATTTGAAATAAGAAAAGTGCTAAGTCTTTCATACCAAGCTCTAGGAGCTTGTTTTAAACCATAAAGTGCTTTTGAAAGTTTAAAGACATGATTGAGAAAATCGTGTTTTTCAAAACCGGGTGGTTGCTCAACATAGACTTCTTCGAAAATATATCCATTTAAGAAAGCACTTTTTACGTCCATTTAAAATAACTTGAAGTTCATGTAAGAGGCAAAAGCCAAACGAATTCGAATAGCTTCAAGTCGAGCAACCGGTGCAAAAGTTTCATCAAAATCAATCCCTTCAATTTGGTTGAAACCTTGGGCCACTAGTCTAGCCTTGTTTCAAACCACAACACCAGATTCATCTCGCTTGTTTCGGAAGATCCATTTAGTGCCAATAACGGTATGATCACTTGGTCTTTCCACAAGCGTCCAAACTTGGTTTCGCTCAAATTGATTGAGTTCATCTTGCATCGCAATGAGCCAATTTTCGTCATTACTAGCCTCAACGAAATTTTTAGGTTCAATTTGAGACAAGAAAGCCAAGTGGTCACAAAGTAATCTAAGAGAGGATCTAGTCTTGACCTTTTGACTAGGATCTCCAATGATGGAGTCCTTGGGATGATAAGTAGCAAATTTCCACACTTTAGGTAGAGGAGTGGATTCATTATCTTTAGAAATGAACTCATCAACTTCCCTGGGTTGTACAACCTCTTGTGGTGTGGAATTTATATATAACTTATCAAAGTCAAGAAGATCATCTTCAATAGAAGTATTCTTTCCCTTAGATTCTTCAAAGAGAACATGCATACTTTCCTCTATTACCAAAGTTCGTCGATTATAGACTCGATAAGCTTTGCTAGTAGAGGAATATCCCAAGAATATTGCTTCATCGGATTTAGCATCAAACTTTTCCAACTTATCTTTTGTGTTCAAGATGAAACATTTACAACCAATAATTTTAAAATAACTATTATTGGGAATTCTACTATGCCATAACTCAAAGGGGGTTTTCTCAAGAATTGGTCGAATTAGAACACGGTTCATGATGTAACAAGCCGTGTTTACGGCTTCGGCCCAAAAATATTTTGGCAACTCCCCCTCAATTAACATAGATCTAGCCATCTCTTGGAGAGATCTATTTTTGCGTTCAACAACCCCATTTTGTTGAGGTGTACGAGGGGTAGCAAACTGATGTTCTATTCCCAATTCATTGCAAAACTTCTCAAAGTTACGATTTTCGAATTCACCACCATGATCACTTCTAATTTTAGAAATTATACAACCTTTTTCATTTTGAACACGAAAGACAAAGTCTTTGAAGGATTTAAAAGTGTCATACTTGTGTCTCAAAAACAAGGTCCAAGTATATCTTGAGTAATCATCAACAATTACAAAAATATAGTTACTTCCACCAAGGCTAGAGACATCAATTGGACCAAAGAGATCCATATGGATTAACTCCAAAGGCCTAGATGTAGAAATAACATTTTTGGATTTAAAAAAAGATTTTACTTGTTTTGCTTGAGCACAAGTACTACAAACCTCATCTTTGGCATAGTTAATCTTAGGTAAACCTTTTACAAGTTTTTTCTTGGAAAGTTTTGAAAGAGAATCCATACTAGCATGAGCTAGCCTTTTATGCCAAAGCCAAGATTCGTTAATTTGAACCGAAAAATATTTTTCACCTTCATGAGAAAGTTTGCTTAGATCAACGGTGTAGACATTCTTGGATCTAAAGCCCATAAAAGCTACCTTATTTGTAGAAGGATCAAGGATGCTACAATGAGATGCTTCGAACTTTACAAAATAGCCTTTGTCACACAATTGACTAATGCTCAATAAATTGTGCTTAAGGCCATCAACTAAAAGAATATTTGAAATATTAACCTTCTCATTTCCTATTGTGCCGGTTCCAATGATCTTTCCTCTAGTGTTGTCTCCAAATGTGACAAAGCCTCCATCTTTCAAGTGATTTAAACTTGGTTTGATCCCAAGTCATGTGTCTTGAGCATCCAAGTACCATTTGTCACTTGCACCTTTTGATTGGAGACACACCTCATCTTCAAGAGCCATGAGACATAGAATAGAGCTTTGTTCCTCAAGGCAAATTTGGGCAACTTCGTTTTCCGATTCGTCACCGCTAGACTCGTCGGTGGTGTCCCAATTTAGAGCATTGAATGCTTTCTTTTTCTTGTCTTTCTTAAAGGCCTTGCTTGGAAGAGTGCATTCACTTTTCAAATGCCCTGGTTTGTTGCAATTGTAGCAAATGATTTCCTTCTTGAATCCCTCACCTTTGAACCCGTCTCGTTTAGGTCTTCTCAAGTTGCGCCTCTTAATTAGTCGGTCGAGCCTTTTTGAAATCATAACGATTTCTTCGCTTGAACCTTCTTCGCCATCTTCACTGTCGGAAGCTATGACTCCCTTAAGTGCGAGACTCTTCTTTTTCTCGGGAGGCTCTTCGTTGTCATATTCTTTGAGGCGTTGTTCATGCGCCATGAGTGATCCGACAAGTTCGTCAATCTTTACTTTGTCCAAATCATGAGCTTCTTGGATAGCCGTAACCTTAGGTATCCAACTTCTTGGTAGCACACGGAGAAGTTTTCGCACCAAGTCCGATTGAGGAAAATCTTTACCTAAGGCTTTCAAGCTATTTATAATGTTAGTGAATCTTGTGAACATATTTGAAATGGATTCACTTTCTTCTATTTTGAATAGTTCATAACTTGACATAAACATGCTTATTTTAGATTCCTTCACCCTAGAAGTTCCTTCATGAGTAACTTCTAATTTATCCCAAATATCTTTAGCCGTTGTGCATGTAGAGATTCGATGAAACTCATCTCTACTAAGAGCGCAAATGAATGAATTAATTGCTTTAGCATTTAATTGAAAACAAAATTTTTTCGCTTCATTCCATTCCGCTCTTGATTTTGATGGAGTGACATAACCACTTTCGATTATGTCCCAAATATCAAAATCTAGAGATTGAAAGAATATCTTCATTCTAATCTTCCAAAAAGGATAATCGGTCCCATCAAAATATGGTGGCCGAACAATAGATTGTCCTTCGATATTATTTCCCATGGATGCCATTCTCACTTAGATTTTAATCTAAATAATGTGAGACCTCGCTCTGATACCAATTGAGGATCAAAATGACAACCTAAGAGGGGGGGTGAATTAGGTTTCTAAAATAAAATGTTAAATAATCAAGTGATTAAAAAACTCGAAACAAATAAAGTGAGAGAAAGTGAGGAGTTAGAGAAATGCAAACTCAACAAGCACACAATCGATTTGTTTCGAGGTTCGGCACTTTGCCTACATCCCCGCCAACTTCTCAATACAAGAGAACGTTGGATCTCCACTAAACGATGCTTTTGCGGGCAAGCACCAAGCCTTCACACCAACACCTTCTTCTCTTAAGAAGGTTACACTTTCAAGCTTCAACTCTTTTCTTTTCTCTCTTTTACAAGATGATATCTCACTATCAATTACACTCAAGTTTAGAGAGAGGATTGAGGGCTAAGAGTATTAAAAATACTGAAGTATATAAGCTCAATTGGACTTGGAAATTCCTGCTGAGAAAGGCCTCAAGACCATCTTTTTATAGCCTCAGATGCTCCAGACCGTTGCACTTTCGGGCGCCCTAAACAGGACTTTCGGGCGCCCTAAACAGGACTTTCGGGCGCCCTAAACAGGACTTTCGGGCGCCCAGATGTTGAGCACGCGCACTGCACAACCAGCGGCCTGTCAAGCCCGTGCGCTGCTTTTCTGGATCCGTACATTCGGGCCTCCAGAAGTTGTGGGCGCCCAAATCACGCGCGACAGCTTTTTTGACCAGCCAGATGTAGTACACTGAACTTTAGCAAATTGCGGAGTTCTAGTGAGAGAATAGTGCCTTATGCTATTCTGGAGTTTTGGGTTGAGTTTGGTGAGCTTTGAGGTGTTTTCGTGGCTTAAAAAGGGCGAAAACGGACTCCGGAGAGCAAATTCTGCATAAAGTGCAGAATTTGTACTGCATTCGGGTACTGGAATTGGCATACCGGAATGCATTGCGTACCGGTACTGGAATTGGCATACCGGAATGTGGTTGCGCAGCTTGCTGGCCGAGGCTCGGGTTTTGCAATTTTGCACAGTATACCGGTATACACATGCGCATACCGGTATACAGTGCTGCAGAATGCATTTTGTGCAGTTTTGCAATTTTGGCTTGTTGAGGGGCCTATGTGGATTTTGTGCATTGGGTTAAGTACCCCTTCACCCCCTCTTGTGTTGTTTTGGCTGAGGCTTGGAGGAGAAGGAGAGGTAGGGTTTTTCCTCTCTCTCTCTCTAGATTTTCTCTCCCAAACCCTTGAAATCTTGGGTTTTGATCTCTTTTCTCTTCTCCTTTTGATTGTTGCTTGCTAGAGGAGCTCGGGGCTGAGGAGATGAACTCGTTGGAGGATGGATCTTCAACCCTAGCTTGTGTGAGCTTGAGTGGAAGCTTGATTTGAGGTTAGTAAACTCTCTTACAACCTCTATTTGTGATTTTTGCTTGGATTTAGCATGTAAACCTAGTTTTATGAAAATTAGGGTTTATTTTAGGGTTTCGTGATTATGAGCCCTTGAGGTGGAATTGATGGGTGTAGAATGTTGTTGTAGGTTGGATTTGATGATCTCTAACCTCCAATGGGACTTAGAACAAGTTTTATTTGCTTAAAGTAAATTCCACCCATTTACCTCATTGATTTTGGTGGTTTTCGAAATTGCTTGTTCGATACCCCTAACCCCTTGGAAAATTATCTTAGGGTATGAGAAGCTCGGGGGACAACTTCGTTTCGACGTACTGCGAGGTCTCGACGGGTATCCGGTGGGTTTGACCTCACCGAAATGGGTGAACTCCCCCTATGTCTCCTATCTTGTTATAGGATTGATTAGATGCATAATTATGTTAATTATGGCATGATGATAATTGTGATTGCATGAGACATGCAAGTTGTTTATGAAAAATGCATATTTCATATAGTATGGCATTATGAGAACATTATGCATGCTAGGGTATTGGCACTATTAGTGTAATGACGCATTAGGAAATGCTAAGTATATTATGCATGCTAGGGATGAGCATCATTTGAGACACCACTTGAGTGGTGGACTAGTGAACTCTCTTGCATACCAAAGTATGCTTGTATAGAGAAAAGAGGAATTATGGCAAATGCAATATATGTATGTTTGTATAGAGAAAAGAGAGGATTTGATATATGCAGGATAAGTTGTTGCACCTCATTTTAGGTGAAGAACTTTGACGGGCATCGTTGGCTTTTGGGCTCGACCTTTCGGTCGCGGATATGATTCCATGATTAAGACATGAGGAAAGGGATTCTAGTTGTATGTGATATTTGTAATTGGTTAAACATGAGTCCTTAGTTAATGGAATACTCGCATGATAACTTTTATACTCTATATAGTAGAGGTTAGCATAGCTCATGCATGGCATGGTTTATGGACTTGTTGGCATTGGTAGAATGCATAGTACATGGCATTAGAATAATGTATGGTTTGGGCATCGGTAGAATGCATGATGTATGGCATTAGAAGAATGCATGATTTTGGCATTGTAGAATGCATGATTTACGGCATTAGAACAATGCATGGTTTATGAATTTAGTAAACAAAGAGATGGACATTTACATGTTAGAGACATGGGTATATTGGTAGAGACATACCAAAGGGCAATTGGAGAACAACATGATATTGTTGACTTTTAGCATCTTGGCTATTGAAGGTTGTAAACATAATATGACATGTTTTGACATAACGTGAAATTAAACTTATGATATTATTATTATGGTTGATTTGTTGCTTGTTAGCCACTATACTCGTTTACACATGCTTGTGAGGGTCGCTCCCTACAAGCCGGCACTCCGGAGTTGGCCTAGCGACAGTTATTTCGCCCGTGTGTTAGAGAGAGCGCCGAAATGGAACCGCCGTGGGTAAGGCTCACCAAAGCGTGAGGTGTTGACTACCACGGAGCCATTAGGCTCGGCACAAGTGAACATCCCGCTATTGTATTATTTTATGACTACACAGTTATGGTGTATGCAAGGTGAACTTTCATATGGAAAGAGGTTATTTTAACCGGAATGTGACAATTGACACCCTAATTAATTGATGCATATACATGTAGTGTATGGACATAGTATTAGGTGGTGACTTTGTGGCATTACATGTAGTGAACATAACATTCATATTGTTGGGGACAAGTTATATAGTTCATACATGTAGTAGAAAATTGGATATACATTACATACTCGTAGTCGGAGACAAGTTATACATGTAATAGTAAAACTTGACATATAGTGAGTTATGACATTAGGACATATGTATTTGATCATGGCATTAATTTGACATGCATGTAAACCATGAATTTAATTGTCGAGCATATGACAATAGAGCATGTTCATGTTCATGTAGATGGTTTAGTCACTGGAGGCATGATAGTTGTAGAACTATCTGTTAGCATTTAATATTATTATGCTTTATGTTTCAGTTTAAACTATCTTGCCTCAGTTGACATAGCGGTGTAATTCGCCACTCTCGGCGGCTTACCCACTGGGAACTATTGAATAATAGTTCTCATCCCCCTGGGGTTTGTTGTTTTCATTTCAGAGCCTTCCGCAGCAGGAGAGGCTTGGGATCGCGGCGAGGGGTTAGCAGCTAGCTAGAGCCTCTACGGTGTTGTCGTTGTAGGCATACCATGTTGTCCTTTCATTGTATTTTATATGAAAGGTGTATAGATGTTTGGTTGTTCTATTGTTGTTAAGATGTATAAATTCTTGTATATCTTGAGATTTTAGTTATGTGGATTTTGTTTTAGATGTAGAACTATGTTCTCGCTCTGAATACCTTGTTAGGATGTATTCTTTATCCTTCTTGATGGTTGTTAGCATAGACGCCTTGTGTACATTGTGTTGTTTGAGGTACACGGCGGGTCTGTGCACGTGCCTGGCAGGCTCCCACGAGGGCCCGGGGCGTGACAGATTATAGTGGTATCAGAGCCTAGGGTTGAGTCATAGTGGACCTATTAAACCTTAGGCAGGTTGGACGATAAGGAATAGGAACGTGAGAGACGGGATCTCTTATGACTTATGGGCGAAAGTATTATGATTGGGTCATTTCTAAAACTCCAAAGGAGTTGGAGTTAGATCGGAGTGAACCACTTCTATACCCTTGGAGGGTCACGTTGGCGGCCGACAACGTGACATCGGGGAATAGTGGGAGTCCACTTCATTACTTTCGCATGATTGGGGTTATAGTTTTGTGTGGGGATGTGTTGGCGTGGTGTGTTTCACCTGCGCATGTTTTGCTTGTTGCAGCTTGAGTGGCGATCGACGCACTCGATGGCGGCCGAGGCAGCCGAGACGGGACTTTTGCATCCTCCGGGTTTGGTAGAACCCTGAAGTTGAGAGAACAACTGGTAAATTCAGCGAGTGTGGTGGAGCGGCGATCAATTATGATGATTACTCCAAGTTGAGGCTTTGCGCCGGCAGACGAGAGGATTAAGCAACTGGAGGATTTGTCAATCCAGTTGGCAGTCGACCTCAAGAAATGTTATGAGAATGCGGATCGCACCTTGGTAAGGGCAAGAGATGTGGAGACCGTTGGGACGGCAAAGGAAGCTACTATGAGTGGCAAGTCTGATGTAAGAGGACAATCAAGTGATCAAGGAGAAATTTGATCTCGAGAAGGTGGACCTTTAACAGGATGATAATGGGACGTCAAATCGTCATCGACTATTGTGACGTGTGAGCGGTGGAGCCGCGGGTACCCGATGATGCCCTTGGAGTAGGGGCAAATACTCTCTTCGTGGCCAGGTGGGCCATTCCCAGTCGGAGTGTTTGAGGAGATCAGTGTTGATAATGTTGGGATCGACTTCGCGCGACCGGTTTTGGAGGTGTGCGTGCCTGTTTGACGGGCGGATGATGACGCAGCGACGATGGAGGTTGTCGCCGCTCGTAGTGTCGGAGCTTGTTGTTTGTTATAATTGTGGTTTTGGGTTCGGCTGCTTGCCGAATGCATGGCAGGGAACTTATTCCTTGTTGTTACTGATTGAGTGGTCCTGAGTGTTTGGACTTGAGAGTACTGTTCTTGTACTCCGTTAGCTTTGGATGTTTCTGTGCGCCAACGAAGCGATTGGCTTTATTTGGCTGAAAGCGTATAGTTCTAATTTGAACTTGGGCAGACTCTTCGGCTATCTGATTGCCGATGAGTGTGTGAGCCGAGCAGTAGTGCTTTGGGATCTTGGACACGAAATAGTGTTTTCCGAGGGCGTGAAAGTTCACTAATTGCGATGCTTGTTTCACCTGCCCAAGCCTGGTTATTGGTTGAGTGAGCGCGTGGCCTTTAGGCCAGCATCCTGGGTGAGTGTTGAGAATCCTCAAAAGAGAGGATGTCTCTTGTGAGGGAGTTGCTTGTGCAATCCCGGTTGAGTTGAGCGAGTTAAAGGCTTGGTCTGGAGACCTCTTTTGCCTAGTGTTTTCTCTTGTGGAGTGTAGATCTCATTCGTTTTGTGTGGACGGGTCTCTTCGACTGTGGGTCGACTATCGTGAACTGGTATGGTCGCGATCGGGAATATGTACCCGTAACCGAGATCGGTTGATCTGTTTGATCAAGCTCCATGAATTCCGGTTTACTCGAGGGTAGTTGCAATCTAGTACTACTCTCGTTGGATTGAGTTTGAGTTTGGACCGGGGGTGACTTGTTCACTCGGTGTAGACATTACGAAATTGTCGTGATGTCGTTTGAGCTGATTGATGCTCTTGTGTGTTGTGATGTTTGGCCCTTTTGGGTATCTTGGTCCCTGTGCGCATCGACGACGAGTTGGAAGTCAAGAGGCGATGAAGACCATGAAGATTCCTTGAATGAAGTTTGCAAGTGCTTCAGGTTGAAGACGTGCTGATTCGGTTGTGAGGACTAGTGTCCTTTGGCAGTTGATGCCAAGTGGTTGTGATTGGAGATCTCAAGGGAATCAACCATCCATAGTGGATTGAGATAAGTGGATGTAATCGAAGTTCAAACTTCCTAGTTTGTTTGGACGTTATGGATAATTGTGGGGAGATTTTTGAGTTGTCTACTCCCTCTACTGGACTCATACATAAAGGGATTAAAACCTTTTAGAAAGATATGTGTGAGAGAAGTTTCTTGGAATTGTTGGTGTGGTTGACTACAGCCAACCTTGGTTACCCCGAAGGTGGGCTTGTGTTTTGTAGTTGTGTTTCTCTCCACGGATTGAGTTGCACTTTGGTGTAAAATAGAAAGGTAGGGTTAACCTTTCAGCAAGTGAGAGAATGCAAGAGGAACCGCCAAATTGTGATTTAGAAAAAAAAAAAAAAAAAAATTGCCATGGCATTTACTTGGAAACTACGGCAATTTTATGTTTAGATAGTGGTGTGAAGTGCACCCAGATCTTAATGTTGGAAATGCCTCTTCACTCAAGAATATGAGTTGAAGCTGTGAGAACAGGTTAGAGGGGATATTGACGAGATAGGTAACATGGATTGGTACCTATCCTTTGGGTCGGATCACAGGAGTTAGCCTTGACCCCGACTGGTAAATGGTGCAATCGAGATCAAGAGTGTTGCGGCGGATGAATTTCTTGTGGGCTGTCAGAAAGTGTTTTGACGGTGGAATCGACAAGTTGCACCTGTGATAGCAGGATTTATGTGATAAGCTAAGTAAAGGCTATCTACTTTGTATAGATAGAGGATGATTACCGGAGGTTCCGGAATTGAATTGTCTCGCTTCTAAGCTAGACGTGACGACTGTTTAGAGATTGTGAATAGGAGTAACTATTCACCTGAGTTGGATTGAGGAAATTTTCGCACAAGTATACCTTGGTGAATTGTGCGACTGCTTAGAGCGCCTGGCTCTACTGCTTTGGACTTTGAGTAAAACGGATGATCCCCGTTGAGAGATGTGATTTTGGTACTTGAATTAGAGGATCTGATGATGATGCTTGATTAAGGAAATCCAAGAGCTTATGTTTGAGGAATCTAAGTTTAGATTCTTGGGATTATTTGAGACCCTGACGCAATTGGGCCTAGTGGCATGTCGAGCTGTTTTACTTCAGATCTATTGAAGGTATATGAAGTGTGTGGACGCTCCGAGCGAGTATTTGAATTCTTCCCCGATGGTGGATGTCGCCGCATTAGAGCTACCTGAAGATCTATACTTCAAGGAGCATTGTTGTGGATTGGACTTGTGGATTGTAGGAATTTGGAATTATCACTATTCCTACTACAAGATGCTTTGGAGCAACATCTTGGACGCGATGCTTGGTGTGAGAGCTGGAGGCTTCACTGCGAGGATGATGTTCTTATCTCCTCTGGATTATTGTTTGTTTGTTGTTGTTGATCCGTAGTTTCGCGGACGAAACTCTTTTTTAGGAGGGGAGTATGTAGTACACTAAACTTTAGCAAATTGCGGAGTTCTAGTGAGAGAATAGTGCCTTATGCTATTCTGGAGTTTTGGGTTGAGTTTGGTGAGCTTTGAGGTGTTTTCGTGGCTTAAAAAGGGCGAAAACGAACTCCGGAGAGCAAATTCTGCATAAAGTGCAGAATTTGTACTGCATTCGGGTACTGGAATTGGCATACCGGAATGCACTGCGTACCGGTACTGGAATTGGCATACCGGAATGTGGTTGCGCAGCTTGCTGGCCGAGGCTCGGGTTTTGCAATTTTGCACAGTATACCGGTATACACATGCGCATACCGGTATACAGTGCTGCAGAATGCATTTTGTGCAGTTTTGCAATTTTGGCTTGTTGAGGGGCCTATGTGGATTTTGTGCATTGGGTTAAGTACCCCTTCACCCCCTCTTGTGTTGTTTTGGCTGAGGCTTGCAGGAGAAGGAGAGGTAGGGTTTTTCCTCTCTCTCTCTCTAGATTTTCTCTCCCAAACCCTTGAAATCTTGGGTTTTGATCTCTTTTCTCTTCTCCTTTTGCTTGTTGCTTGCTAGAGGAGCTCGGGGCTGAGGAGATGAACTCGTTGGAGGATGGATCTTCAACCCTAGCTTGTGTGAGCTTGAGTGGAAGCTTGATTTGAGGTTAGTAAACTCTCTTACAACCTCTATTTGTGATTTTTGCTTGGATTTAGCATGTAAACCTAGTTTTATGAAAATTAGGGTTTATTTTAGGGTTTCGTGATTATGAGCCCTTGAGGTGGAATTGATGGGTGTAGAATGTTGTTGTAGGTTGGATTTGATGATCTCTAACCTCCAATGGGACTTAGAACAAGTTTTATTTGCTTAAGGTAAATTCCACCCATTTACCTCATTGATTTTGGTGGTTTTCGAAATTGCTTGTTCGATACCCCTAACCCCTTGGAAAATTATCTTAGGGTATGAGAAGCTCGGGGGACAACTTCGTTTCGACGTACTGCGAGGTCTCGACGGGTATCCGGTGGGTTTGACCTCACCGAAATGGGTGAACTCCCCCTATGTCTCCTATCTTGTTATAGGATTGATTAGATGCATAATTATGTTAATTATGGCATGATGATAATTGTGATTGCATGAGACATGCAAGTTGTTTATGAAAAATGCATATTTCATATAGTATGGCATTATGAGAACATTATGCATGCTAGGGTATTGGCACTATTAGTGTAATGACGCATTAGGAAATGCTAAGTATATTATGCATGCTAGGGATGAGCATCATTTGAGACACCACTTGAGTGGTGGACTAGTGAACTCTCTTGCATACCAAAGTATGCTTGTATAGAGAAAAGAGAAATTATGGCAAATGCAATATATGTATGTTTGTATAGAGAAAAGAGAGGATTTGATATATGCAGGATAAGTTGTTGCACCTCATTTTAGGTGAACAACTTTGACGGGCATCGTTGGCTTTTGGGCTCGACCTTTCGGTCGCGGATATGATTCCATGATTAAGACATGAGGAAAGGGATTCTAGTTGTATGTGATATTTGTAATTGGTTAAACATGAGTCCTTAGTTAATGGAATACTCGCATGATAACTTTTATACTCTATATAGTAGAGGTTAGCATAGCTCATGCATGGCATGGTTTATGGACTTGTTGGCATTGGTAGAATGCATAGTACATGGCATTAGAATAATGTATGGTTTGGGCATCGGTAGAATGCATGATGTATGGCATTAGAAGAATGCATGATTTTGGCATTGTAGAATGCATGATTTACGGCATTAGAACAATGCATGGTTTATGAATTTAGTAAACAAAGAGATGGACATTTACATGTTAGAGACATGGGTATATTGGTAGAGACATACCAAAGGGCAATTGGAGAACAACATGATATTGTTGACATTTAGCATCTTGGCTATTGAAGGTTGTAAACATAATATGACATGTTTTGACATAACGTGAAATTAAACTTATGATATTATTATTATGATTGATTTGTTGCTTGTTAGCCACTATGCTCGTTTACACATGCTTGTGAGGGTCGCTCCCTACAAGCCGGCACTCCGGAGTTGGCCTAGCGACAGTTATTTCGCCCGTGTGTTAGAGAGAGCGCCGAAATGGAACCGCCGTGGGTAAGGCTCACCAAAGCGTGAGGTGTTGACTACCACGGAGCCATTAGGCTCGGCACAAGTGAACATCCCGCTATTGTATTATTTTATGACTACACAGTTATGGTGTATGCAAGGTGAACTTTCATATGGAAAGAGGTTATTTTAACCGGAATGTGACAATTGACACCCTAATTAATTGATGCATATACATGTAGTGTATGGACATAGTATTGGGTGGTGACTTTGTGGCATTACATGTAGTGAACATAACATTCATATTGTTGGGGACAAGTTATATAGTTCATACATGTAGTAGAAAATTGGATATACATTACATACTCGTAGTCGGAGACAAGTTATACATGTAATAGTAAAACTTGACATATAGTGAGTTACGACATTAGGACATATGTAATTGATCATGGCATTAATTTGACATGCATGTAAACCATGAATTTAATTGTCGAGCATATGACAATAGAGCATGTTCATGTTCATGTAGATGATTTAGTCATTGGAGGCATGATAGTTGTAGAACTATCTGTTAGCATTTAATATTATTATGCTTTATGTTTCAGTTTAAACTATATTGCCTCAGTTGACCTAGCGGTGTAATTCGCCACTCTCGGCGGCTTACCCACTGGGAACTATTGAATAATAGTTCTCATCCCCCTGGGGTTTGTTGTTTTCATTTCAGAGCCTTCCGCAGCAGGAGAGGCTTGGGATCGCGGCGAGGGGTTAGCAGCTAGCTAGAGCCTCTACGGTGTTGTCGTTGTAGGCATACCATGTTGTCCTTTCATTGTATTTTATATGAAAGGTGTATAGATGTTTGGTTGATCTATTGTTGTTAATATGTATAAATTCTTGTATATCTTGAGATTTTAGTTATGTGGATTTTGTTTTAGATGTAGAACTATGTTCTCGCTCTGATTACCTTGTTAGGATGTATTCTTTATCCTTCTTGATGGTTGTTAGCATAGACGCCTTGTGTACATTGTGTTGTTTGAGGTACACGGCGGGTCTGTGCACGTGCCTGGTAGGCTCCCACGAGGGCACGGGGCGTGACACCAGACCACGCGCGCCGTTTTTCTGGATCCGTACATTCGGGGCTCCAGAAACTTGTGGGCGCCCAGAACATGTGCGTTGGTTTTCCTTACACTGTCAGACCACGCGCGCCGTTTTCTCTGAGCAGAACTTTTGGGCCTCCAGAAGTTTGTGGGCGCCCAGAACATGCGCGTCGACTTTTCTGACACTGTCAGACCACGCGCGCCGTTTTCTCTGAGCAGAACTTTTGGGCCTCCAGAAGTTTGTGGGCGCCCAGAACATGCGCGTCAACTTTTCTGACACTGTCAGACCATGCGCGCGCCGTTTTCTTTGAGCAGAACTTTCGGGCCTCCAGAAGTTAACTTGTGGGCGCCTAGATCAGGTGAAGAAGTTTCTGGACCACCCAAACAGCAAACAGACAGGATCCACAAAATTAACCTGAGCAGAACTTTCGGGCCTCCAGAAGTTAACTTGTGGGCGCCCAGATCAGGTGAAGAAGTTTCTGGACCACCCAAACAGCAAACAGACAGGATCCACAAAACCTGAGCAGAACTTTCGGGCCTCCAGAAGTTAACTTGTGGCGCCCGGATTAGGTGAAGAAGTTTCTGGACCACCCAAACAGCAAACCGTCAGGATCCAAAATCAACCAAGATTCGGATCCACTTTTAGGGCGCCCAGATCAGAGTCCAAAACGCAAACTTGACAGAAAATAGTTTTTGAAAAGTTTTTGAATATTGTTTGAAGTCCCATGTGCTTTAGATGATAAAAAGAGTAAGTTAAAATATAGCTCGACATTTCTTACTCTAATCTTTAAAGCACAATGTTAAAAGGTGGAGTAGAGAGATATTTTATCTACTAGACAAGGTAGCTTTAAGTGGTGAAGCTAAGTGCTAGGGAATTGCTCATCTTGAGTCCTTTTGAAGATAGAGAAGTCTAAACACAAAACTCAAGATAAAAGATTAGTTCAATAATTGTAATTATTTGTTATCATCAAAATCTAAAGAATGATTAGGGCCACTAGGCCAACATCTCAAATCGAGTTTTCACGCGTCTCGGCGTGTGAAACGGCTAAGGAGATTTGGGATACACTCCAAGTTACGCATGAAGGAACAAGCTTGGTAAAGGTTCAAAAACTCCAAATGCTAACAAGCAAATTTGATTCAATTCACATGGAGGAACATGAAATCTTTACCGAGTATTATACTCGTCTTCAAGACATAGTTAATACATGCGCGAACTTAGGAGAGAAAATCTCGGAACCCAAAATTGTAAGAAAAATTTTGAGAACTCTTCCCGAAAGATTTCGTCCGAAGGTTGCAGCGATTGAAACCATTAAACATCCGGACGAGATGAAGTAGAGAAATTAGTAGGCGCTTTACAAACTTATGAAATGACTTTTCCTACTAATCAATCTTCTTCCAAGTCTTCTTCTAAAAGTATAGGTGTTGCACTCAAATCTACTAAGGAGGAGGACGACGACTCGGATTCCGACGAAGACATTTCACTTGCCGATTTTGAACATCAATTAGCGCGTCTCACAAAGAAATTTCGTCGGAATTTTCGGAAGAACAAATCAAATAGATCTACATCCAAAACTTCTTCAAAAGGATCTTCAAGTTCAAATTCCGTAAAAGAAAAGAAACATGCAAAACCTTCTAAAGAAAAAGATGATTTTGAAGGAGAAATCCAATGTTACAAATGCAAAGGCTACGACCATATTTCTACGGATTGTCCCACAAAGAAATCCTATAAAAAAAAGGCTTTGCAAGCAAAAAGTTGGGACGATTCTACTTCTGATGAATCGACCTTAAGTGATGAAGACAAAAATAATATTGCTTTTAGTTCTCACACTTCTTTGCCTTTAGCTACATATTTTTCATCTATTATTTTTGACTCTTCTCTTTCTCCTTCCTTGCATGAAACGTCGACGGACGATGGCGAGAGTGAGGGGGAGTCGGACGATGAGGGCTTAGTCGAGGCATACCAACAATTACTTAAGGAATCTAAGAAAATGGCTAAGCACAACAAAAAGTTGAGGAAGCGGCTATTGGAACTTGAGGATGAAAACAAAACTTTGAAAACAACGACTAAAGCTCTTGAGGATGAATGAGACATGATATTGAAGAACAATGGAATCCTCAAGGAGAAGTTAGATCAATCGGAAATAACGATCAAATCGCATCAAGAAAATGTTGGCTTTCTAGAACTACAATACAAGGAAATTCATGCTTCCAACCAAGTTTTGATCAAACAAGTCCATCAACTCAAGTCCGACATACTAAATTCTCCTCCGGATCGAAAAAGCTAGATCATATGCTCGGATTGGGTCAAATGGACAAACTTGGTGTTGGATATGAAAGAACATATGTTGAGAAGGTTCAAAAGTCAATACCCAAAATCTCAACAAATTTGAAGGAGAAAGTATGCCATAGATGTGGAATCAAAGGCCACATCAAGAGGACATGCCCTAAAAAGGATAAGAAGACTCAATCGGCATCGTATAAACATCTATTGGCATCATCCAATACTCGACAACCCCCACGAATTCAAAAGCAACATCAATCGAGTCGAGTAGCAAAGATCAACCAAAAGTCGAAGCCACAACAAAATGCGACGCGGAGACCAAAGGTCGATCAAAAGTCGAAACAATTGTTGCCCAACAAACCAAGACAACGAACAATCCGACAAGTTTGGGTTCGAAAAGGTGATATCTTTCTTTATCTTAAATCTTAATTTGTTTTGACCTTGTGTAGTGCGTTGATTGGTTCTTATTGCACATCTCTTGATCATTGCATTACACATTTTGGTGCTTTCATTGTTACGATTTTTAGATTTTTCTTGCTTATTATTTTCAAGCTTAATGGATAATTACAACATTAAATAGTGCTTTCAACATCAATAGGTTCACTTTCATTCACACCTACTTAATTTCATAAATTATCGGTTTTACTTTATTTTCATCATTTATAAAGATAATTTATTATAAGAGTTCGTAACTCTTATATTCATCAAATTTAGGTAATCATGTGTGATCTCTAGGCACTTAACCTATCTCGATTGTGTGTGTTGAATTTGATGAATGAAAATTTATTAATAGACTAAAATGTGTCAAATTTTCTTTCAAATAAGAGATTGCTTAATTGAGGGGGAGTTATTATAAAATATAATGGAAAAGAAAAATGCTCCTAAAGGCTTAAAAGATGTGGAAAGAGTTACATCCCAAAGGGAGAGTGAAAACTACCACCACATGTAGGAAAGAGCTACCACCCCGGTCGTCCGGTAAGTGTGTGAAGCTACCACATGGATATTGAATGCATAACCGAAATGGTTGAAAAAGTGTGCATAAACTAAATATTTTGGAGTTATACAGTGGTATATTGAAAAGATGCTCTAAGAGCCACCCCCCGATGCACTATTTGCTTAGTCTCAAATTTGTACGTTTATGTGACAAATTTATGTCATTTAATGAATTTCTAGAAGTCATCTTTATGATCTGTTACATCTTGATAGTTTTTGAGCCTTTAGATTATTTTTGATGACTTATTTTTGAAGTATATATGAATTAAGAAATCGTATAATATTTTATCTCCATCATACTGATTGTGTAGTAAAGTTCTTAATTCTTATGAAATTAGCAAGGATTGAAAAAAGTCAATGTGAACTTATATTTTTCATGCACTAACATTGCTTGACGCTTTTATCACAATTGGTTTCAAAATAGAAATTTTTTAAAACTTGTGGTTCTTGTGTATAACATTCCACCACTTCTATTTCTCTTTGAGCTCTCTCTTGTTTTGGTGTTTTTCTTTTGGTAATTTTTGACAAAAAGGGGGAGAGAGGTGATGATATTGAAAATTTTATTTATATAAGAGGGAAATGTTTTGAACTTAGATGCATAAACAAAGGGGAAGAGATTTCGATTTGTTTACTAACTTCGTTTGATTTGTTTACTAACTTTGTTCATGGAGAAAGAAAACTTTTTGCAGGTCTTCGAAAACTTCAAGACTCCATGTGTGTCTAAGTCATAGAGTTTGTTTAGGAGTTACAAAGTTGTAATTTTGATCTTTGTTTGGATCTTTCACGCGAGAAGTTCATTATTTTGGTGATGGCAATGAATTTCAATTTTACTTTTTGGAGAGTTGAGCGTTGTGAGGATTTTTATGTAATTTTGGATTTTGTCACGAACTTGCCAAATGGGGAGATTGTTATGGATTATATATTGGCATATTTCGTGAAGTGAGTCGAAGTCTTGAAGGTTCGAAAAAGAAAAGATGAAGTTTGAAGGCTTGGAGATTCAATATTCGAATTCACGATGTTCGGAAAGTTTAAATAATATTGATGGTGATTTATGATCATATACAAGTGTTTGGAAGATATTAGAATAGATAAAAATTGATTTAAAATATAAAAATTAATTTTTTCAAGTTTCGAAATTTGGACCCTGGTGCGAGGTTCGGAACCCGTACGCCTTCCTGGCTATCACGCAGGAAGGGTCCGGACCCTGGGTCAAGGTCCGGACTATGAAACGTTTGGAAACTTCAAAGTCCGGACCCTGCATCCAAGGTCTGGACCTTGACCCGTCGCGATTTTTTGAAAACGTGTTTTTCAATCCTACTCTGATTCTAATGTCTCCTAAACCTATAAATAAGATATAGGGGTGTCTCTAAAACGTGGTTAAGTATATTTTATCTTTTAGAAATCCTAGAAGCTTGTAGGTAGCCGTTTTTCTGATCTTCTACAGCAAGCTTCTCTCAAATTGATTCTTGGTGCCCTAATTCCTAATGTTCTTCTAGAATCAATTTGAGAATTGCTTAGAGATTATTCCCACAGATCTTCAACGGTATTCTAAGCAATAAATCATCACCGACTTTATTGTTCTTGCTTCGGACGGAGTGCGCTCGTGGATTCGAGTGGGCGTCGTGGATTCGGCGTGATCAAGGCTTCATGGGTTCGAAGTGTGGACGTCTTGTGGATTCGGGACACAGCGTTCATGGATTCGAATGTGGGGCGTGGACAACCCGTTGGTGTGCGCGAGATCCAAAGAAGATAAAAGAGAGGTTTGAGTCCGTGGAGTCGGTAATCACCTTGTAATCTTTTATTTCTTAGAGGATTGTTATTGTGTGTTGGTCCCGTGGGTTTTCCTCCAAGTTGGAGTTTTCCCACGTAAATCTAGGTGTGCTGATTTTTATTTTTTGCATTTATTTTGATAGCATCGAGATTGTGTTTTGGTCGTCATACCTATTCACCCCCCTCTAGGTATTGATAGTATCTAGATAGATCCTAGGGTTCCCCATAACCTACAGTATGAACCCTATTGGCTGGTTGTGGTGTGAGGTTTGATACCTCTGGTCGCAGCAAGGGGGCTGCGGGTGGCTTTGGTGCCGAAATGGGCATCTCGGGAGCTAAACCGGTGATTTTCGGGATCCCTGTTCTCCGTTTTTGGCGCACTACTTGTGCGGCTGCCCCAGTAGCACTAAAATGATGTGTTGGGACAGTAGGCATGGTGGGTTATGTATTTGGCTTGTTTTGGGACACCCCGTGGGGTGGGGTGGCATTCCGATGAGTCGGTATGACGATCGGGCGATTTTTCGGACCGTTAGGCGAAATCCGAAAATCCGATTGTTCGTCTGTTTGGATTCATATAGAATCAGAAGCTTCAGTAATTAGCGAGTTTGAGCTAATTACAGTTTTGGATGGGACTTGGCATAGGTCTGGACTGCGAGTGGCATCGACATGGGGTCGACAATCGGGTATTCTATGGTAGAGGTGGGTACTTCGATTCGAAGTTGGTTCAGCGGTGCCTGCTCGGTGACTTCTCTCATTTCATCTTCTCTTGCTTTGAGTAGTATATTCATGCTTATCTATGAAGCTTTTGCACCTCACTTGTTTCATGTTGTCTACTCTACGGTGTATTCATATTTATGGTATCATGATCTAGTTGTAGAGTAGCGTTGATTATGATTAGTTGTCATGATTTGATTACGGTAGTTGATGACATTCATATTCGTTACACATGATATTGTATATCCATTGCATGATGGCTTTTCGTACCTCGTACATGGTGACTTGACTATATAGACCTTATAGGTTAGTGACATGGTGACATTTCCTTCGGAAATAGTAGACCTGATTTGGTCGGGCATTTGTGGATTACTCTTTCGGCTAGTTGCCGTTGTTGGCCATTGAGCATATTACATCGATTGCCACAGCTCGTGAGCATCATTGGACCACCGCCCCTCTAAGGTTTACTTACTCTAGTCAAACCTTACCCGACTCACTCTAAAGTCAAACATTATTGGGCCACCGCCCCTCTAAGGTTTACTTACTTTAGTCAAACCTTACCCGACTCACTCTAGAGTCAAACATCAATGGGCCACCGCCCCTCTTGACTTTGCCACCTGGCGACGAAATCGTCGCACACGCCGAACAATGGCTTCGGTCATCATGCGGCGAATCGTCGCACTTACTGAACAATGGCTTCAGTCATCCGGCGGCGAATCGTCGCACTCGCCGAACAATGGCTTCAATCACCGGGCGGCGAATCGTCGCACTCGCCTCAGGTATCCAGCCTCTTGGCGGCGAAATAGTCGCACCCACCAGCTGATACCAAGATCATCCACAAGTCACCAGTTCTGTGATTACGGAATCCACTTTCCACGTCTCAAGGGTTCATCATTACCCTATGTTATCAACCTCTTCTAGGTTCATATTCTCATGTCCAAGTGGTTAGCCTACCACTATGTTTTCCAACCTATGTCCAATGATACTAGGTTCGATGTCCTGTTTAAGTGATCTTTCTATCATTATGTCTCTCAACCTAGGTTCGACGACTCTAGGTTCACACACATTACAAACCAAGTGGTCTTTCTACCACTATGTTATACAACCTAGGTTTACCCACTCTAGGTTCATTACCTGATCCAACCTATGTTTAATAACACTAGGTTTAATACCATCACATTCCAACCTATGTTCAATAACACTAGGTTTAATACCATCACATTCCAACCTATGTTCAATGACACTAGGTTTAACATGCATACATCACATTTCAAGTATATATTATGAAATACTCGAATTCTCTTACATGCAAGGTGAGCCCATGGCTCAAATCACTTGGATATACACCCAATGCCAACATGCACATTACAGTTCTTTCTTATCCTAGTTGTCCATACCTAGGATTTCCAACTTTACATGGCCTCTAGCCCTTGTTTAACCATATGTCAAGTTCTCTAGCGTATAGAGAAAACTAGCTCACCGCTGTGTCCACACCTAGGCATACACATGTCCATTTGTATGTATGTGTTCTACATGCCTATAGTTCCAATCCATGATAGTTAATGGTATTAACATCATATGATCTACACATTCATATTTACCACTTACCAATTAACCTACCATTACATGCATCAAGTAAAATAAATTATACTTTACTCTTTCGACATGGAAGTGACCTAATCACTTCGGTAAACACAAACCCACCTCACACTCTTCCGATTGTTTGTAGACACTTGCAATCGGGCTCTTTTTCCTTGGCTTCAAGTTTGGTCTTCAAGCTCCTTGCCCTAACACACATGAAGGATTCGTTAATCCGAGTCGAACTCATAACGATCCCATCTCTTAGAATCACTCAAAATGGAGTTGTCCCACATGTTCTACTAACCCCCAACTCGGGTTCTATGGGGTCAAACAATTTTTAAACCCCTCCATAAGATAATCTCTCTTTCAACCTATGGTTTCCATAAATATGGCCAAACCCAAAAATCACATGCTAATCCCTACAATTTGTAGTCTCGATTAGCCAAGGGTTTGATAAAATTTATTTACAAGGCTTAAATCCAAAACCCTAACCTTAGATCCAAGGAACTCACCTTGGCCACGAGCTCCCCAAGCTTCTTCTTGCACCAAGAAGCTTCTTTCCTACCTTGGATTCTTTTTCCAAGCTTGAATCACTCTTTTCTCCAAGCTTTGGAGAGCTCTCTCTAGAGAGAGAAAGTGAGGGAAGGGGAGAGGAGAAGTAGAGGAAGAAGAGAATGAGAGAGTGCAGGCCCTCAGCTCTTCATACACCCCAACCCATGTGAAATGACCGAAATACCCCCCTCACATTTCACTACACACAGCCAGCCAAAGTTGGCATCTCGCAGCTCTGCATTCCGGTATCATCCTTGGCATACCGGAATACGGGCGTCTAATATTGGTATCCACAAATCCATACCGAAACTAAATACATCCATATCGGTATAAACACTTGATTCCGCAAAACCCGAGAGCTGGATTTTCAGATTTCCCACTGCATTCCGGTATGTCACACATCCATTCCGGAATCAGCTGCAGAATCTGTAGTTTGGCCGACTTGACTTTTCGAAGTCCGTTTCCGCACCTCAATTCCGCTGAAAACACTCGTATAAGTCCCAAACCTTGCCAAACCCATTTAGACAGTCTTTTTTGGCTACATTCCACAAGAACTCCCCAGTTTGTAGAAGTTCGGTGTACTAAATTCCTCTCTCCTTAAAAGAAGTTTCGTCCGCGAAACTAAGATCACACCTCAAATCTATTTATCAACTAGATAAGGGAATCATTCTTTCATCGCGTCCTCTGGTTCTTGCTCACTCAGGAGTACACTCCATAATTCACGGGGTCTTATCTTCCCAACATTCCATAAGGAGTATGTCCCATTGCTTTTCCTTACCGGGTCAACATCACATCATCTTCGCGATGTTTTTGCTCGAAGACTTTGTTCGTAAACCCGATTTCACTTCACCGACAATGCCAGACTTGGCAATTGGTGACTTCACCAATCAGGCAAAAGGTATGACCGAGCTTCTGCTTCTCAGGTCACTATCATATTTCTCTTGCACACGACCAATGCTCTTACACTCCCAGAGCCGTCGGTTAAACCGCTTATCTCGGTTTATAACAGATGGTCCACAGACCAAAGCTCTCATGTAGGCCTACTGCCTAAACCTGTCTCATCGTCGCGTAATGTCTCTTGCTCGCAAACGTAAATCCAATCATTACCTTGCGGAGTCCTCACTCAGGACTTTGCGCACATACTCCAACCAGGAGTAACCAAGACCCCAAACCTCTACTGAGTCCTAGAGTTGGGTCACATCCACACTCTCGGTGTACTACCATTCATATGGTCTCAAGGTGGCATTCCACATCCCGGGTCAAAGCTCAGACTACCATCCCGACCGCAAATCTCTGCCCTACCCTCAGGTCTCGGGCTGCCGTCTCACACGGCTGACTACGCCTGTCCATATGGCCCCAGGCTCCATAGTCCACATATGGTCTAGGCACGGATTATCCCCAAGCAATACCCGATACCGTCGCTACACGCGTCCCACACGCTCTACCAAGCGACAACAGTCTCTATCGACTCCTATGCACCCAGTGCGAGCCACTAGCTCTCAAGCGGTTCTTGGCCTCCTTCACACTTAGCAATGCTCAAGTGCTACTGCCAACAAACCCTCTCGGCTAACCAGAACCAATACTCCACGAGCACCTACACCCGAGCGTCCCACGCTACTATGCTCATTCGTGCTAACCACAAGCACTAAGCTACCACGCTTATGCTCGCTCGCATTGCGAGTACCACAACCTACCTCAATTTGAGGTACAACAAGGCCCACTCGCCAAATCTTGATGATTACCTTATTAATTCCACAACCGTGGTTCCACTACCGTCATCGATCCACCAGAACGATGTTCGGGGCCCGCGAACTATTAACACGTTTTCAAACGTCATACTCGACTCTTGCAATTGGCTACTCACATTGCCCTAACTTCGAGAGTCAGTTCGCTTACAATCTTTATTACCTCAAGCCGTCAACTAGGCGCAACACCCGTAATTTGCCGGTATCATCAAAATCTCTAGCCGCTCCAGCGGCAACGCATGCCTCCATGACACGAGCATGGCTGGGTATCTATCCTTACACATATCCTTGGTCCTTACTACATTTATACTTGCATCGTAACAACGGACCACAACAATTGCATGTAATGCTCCAGTGTCACATTATGCTCTACATGTGTTTTCAACAATTAAAACATACCTGCCACGACGCCGTCGATAGCAGTAGATTCCATCACCTGAGTCGCGTACCCATGGCCACTTAGCGTCCGACGCGAACCCTCAGGTTGCCTCAACATCAATGCATGCTCCCCAGACCTTGCCGCAGGTGGCACACCCGCGAGCTGTCTTGGAACAGAAGAGGCCGTCGCAAGTGTCAGGGCCCGGCTATCCACCTGCGGGCACTCATCCCGCGTATGGCCCGGTTGCCCACACCTGAAGAACTTGTCCTCTCGCTGATCACACTGTTGTGGGTGATGAGGGCCTCCACAAATAACACAACTCGCCGAGGACTGAGTATGGTAGGTCCCCCGGGGCACGAGATCGTCGACGCGAACGCGTCAGGACTTGTCTGGAACTGGACTGACCACCAGATTACTCGATGGTTGTCCCATCTCTATTTTCCTGTCATAAAACTCGCGCTCCTCTTGCACGAATGCATTGTCCTGCTCCACCCACAGGGCCCGGTCTAGCACCTCGACAAAGGTTTGCAGCTTGAAGGGATGCACAACCTTAAAGATCTCAGGCCTAAGTCCGCGCATGAAACAATCAGCTTTGTCCTTGTCATCCCGCATCACATAAGAGATACAATTTACAATGCGAGAGAACTCTCTCTCGTACTCTCTCACCGAGCGATCACCTTGCTTCAGCTTCCTGAACTTTTCCTGAAGCTTTCTCTTCTCTCTATCAAGGAAGTAGGCAGAGAACACCAGTCCTCAAAATTTTTCCCAAGTCACAGAAGAAAGATTAGAAAAGCGGTCTCACCGGACTCCCTTCCACCAGGCCTTTGCTGCCCCTTTCAAGCAGTGAGCGGCAAAATGCACCTTGTTCCGCTCCAAGGTGTACAAGTCCTCAAATAGGGACTCCATAGAATCGATCCATGTTTCTACGGTCCACGGGTCCATTTCTTCCCCGTTGAAGGTAGGTGGATTGAATCCCTTGACGTCATGAGGGCAGCTAAAGCCCGCTCCCTCTCCCCTTCCAATTCCACAGAATCAGGGGCCCAGGCACCAGCATCTACTTGCAAGGTACCTGCTGCGGCTCCTGATGTTACACAACGTGCTAATCGCTCCACGGTCTCATGGAGTCTCTTGATCTGCTCCTCCTGGCGCAGTGCTCCTTCGTGCTGACACTGCACCGTCTCAGCTTGCTGTTGCACCACTCCAACAAGTGTGGCCAACTGTTCAAGAAGCTCCGGGTCTCCACTCGCCCCGGATTGCTCTGGGACCTCACTAGGCCCATCCCGCGTTGATCTCGTCGGAGATCGCCCACGTGACGCCATCGTATCCTGAAACACGACAACTTCCGTCAAAATCCTCGACCTTCTAGGTCAAGTACAATAGTTTACACAATCACGGACTCAAATCAGGCGAAAGTCACACAAGGGCGCCTATTCTCATAACTCGGTGTCATGTTGTCGGCCGCCAACATGAACACCCTCGGCTGAGAATAAACTACACCTTGAATCTACCTCTAACACCCTTTTAGAGGCATATCAAATACATGACCCAATCAATTACACTTTCGCCGCACATCACAAGTCCTCGTCTCTCACGAGCTTACACTCCTAGGGTCTTTTCCATCCTAGGATTTTCTTAGGTCCACCTAGACCGTTTCTACGCTCTGATACCACCTTAGTCTGTCACGCCCCGCCGGGCCTTTCCTAAATAGGCGGAAGGATAACCGCACGGGCGCATGACCCAGACCCGCCGAACGGACAGAGTTTCCCCTGTACGTCTAAGGCGTCACAACCAGTACAATTCAAGAGGTTCCAAACATGAACATAATTCATACATAGATTGCATAAGAAAAGCATCATAAATTACTATTCTATTACAAGCATTCACAATATGTCCACATATTATATTTTTGTGTCTTTGTTCTCTTTCCAAATACAATCAAATTGTTATTACATTCCTTTCATTCCAATACCCCTAAGCTACGCAGTAGAGGGTACATCTATCCTAGTTACAGTGGTAGGATACTAACTATCAGGCTACGTCCTTTCCTTGCGCCGCCGCGCCGCTCACGTGTGGACCTGAAAAATAGTGGGATGAGAACTATCTAAGATAGTTCCCAGTGGGTAAGGCCATCCAAGGGAGAAGCTCGACCCACCAGGTCCAAAGGAAGCATAAAAGCATGGTTAGTACATATACATAACTTGCAAGCATATAACTCTACTATATGCAAAAACAGTAAACATGCTTATGCTTCAACAAATGCGATAATGAAATCCATGCAATACATTTTTCACTGCTATTCCACTATCCATTTCATAATAAACCTGCTCCTAAGGTTCATTCACCTTAGCTAAGCCACAAACGACTCACTCTCGAGTCAATCATCAACGGGTTACCACCCTCCTAAGGTTTACTTACCTTAGCCAAACCTTACCAGACTCACTCTTGAGTCAAACATCATTGGGCCACCGCCCCTCTAAGGTTTAAACCTTACCCGACTCACTCTAGAGTCAAACATCATTGGGCCACGGCCCCTCTAAGGTTTACTTACTCTAGTCAAACCTTACCCGACTCACTCTAAAGTCAAACATCATTAGGCCACCGCCCCTCTAAGGTTTACTTACTTTAGTCAAACCTTACCCGACTCACTCTAGAGTCAAACATCATTGGGCCACCACCCCTCTTGACTTTGCCACCGGGCGGCGAAATCGTCGCACACGCCTAACAATGGCTTCGGTCACCCGGCGGCGAATCGTCGCACTCGCCGAACAATGGCTTCAGTCACCCGGCGGCGAATCGTCGCACTCGCCGAACAATGGCTTCAATCACCGGGCGGCGAATCGTCGCACTCGCCTCAGGTATCCAGCCTCTTGGCGACGAAATAGTCACACCAACCAGCTGATACCAAGATCATCCACAAGTCACCAGTTCTGGGATTCCGGAATCCACTTTCCACGTCTCAAGGGTTCATCATTACCCTATGTTATCAACCTCTTTTAGGTTCATATTCTCATGTCCAAGTGGTTAGCCTACCACTATGTTTTCCAACCTATGTCCAATGATACTAGGTTCGATGTCCTGTTTAAGTGATCTTTCTATCACTATGTCTCTCAACCTAGGTTCGACGACTCTAGGTTCACACACATTACAAACCAAGTGGTCTTTCTACCACTATGTTATACAACCTAGGTTTACCCACTCTAGGTTCATTACCTGATCCAACCTATGTTTAATAACACTAGGTTTAATACCATCACATTCCAACCTATGTTCAATAACACTAGGTTTAATACCATCACATTCCAACCTATGTTCAATGACACTAGATTTAACATGCATACATCACCTTTCAAGTATATATTATGAAATACTCGAATTCTCTTACATGCAAGGTGAGCCCATGGCTCAAATCACTTGGATATACACCCAATGCCAACATGCACATTACAGTTCTTTCTTATCATAGTTGTCCAAACCTAGGATTTCCAACTTTACATGGCCTCTAGCCCTTGTTTAACCACATGTCAAGTTCTCTAGTGTATAGAGAAAACTAGCTCACCGCTATGTCCACACCTAGGCATACACATGTCCATTTGTATGTATGTGTTCTACATGCCTATAGTTCCAATCCAAGATAGTTAATGGTATTAACATCATATGATCTACACATTCATATTTACCACTTACCAATTAACCTACCATTACATGCATCAAGTAAAATAAATTATACTTTACTCTTTCGACATTGAAGTGACCTAATGACTTCGGTAAACACAAACCCACCTCACACTCTTCCGATTGCTTGTAGACACTTGCAATCGGGCTCTTTTTCCTTGGCTTCAAGTTTGGTCTTCAAGCTCCTTGCCCTAACACACATGAAGGATTCGTTAATCCGAGTCGAACTCATAACGATCCCATCTCTTGGAATCACTCAAAATGGAGTTGTCCCACATGTTCTACTAACCCCCAACTAGGATTCTATGGGGTCAAACAATTTTTAAACCCCTCCATAAGAGAATTCCTCTTTCAACCTAGGGTTTCCATAAATATGGCCAAACCCAAAAATCACATGCTAATCCCTACAATTTGTAGTCTAGATTAGCCAAGGGTTTGATAAAATCCATTTACAAGGCTTAAATCCAAAACCCTAACCTTAGATCCAAGGAATTCACCTTGGCCACGAGCTCCCCAAGCTTCTTCTTGCACCAAGAAGCTTCTTTCCCACCTTGGATTCCTTTTCCAAGCTTGAATCACTCTTTTCTCCAAGCTTTGGAGAGCTCTCTCTAGAGAGAGAAAGTGAGGGAAGGGGAGAGGAGAAGTAGAGGAAGAAGAGAATGAGAGAGTGCAGGCCCTCAGCTCTTCATACACCCCAACCTATGTGAAATGACCGAAATACCCCCCTCACATTTCACTACACACAGCCAGCCAAAGTTGGCATCTCGCAGCTCTGCATTCCGGTATCATCCTTGGCATACCGAAATACGGGCGTTTAATTTCGGTACCCACAAATCCATACCGAAACTAAATACATCCATACCGGTATAAACACTTGATTCCGCAAAACCCGAGAGCTGGATTTCCAGATTTTCCACTGCATTCCGGTATGTCACACATCCATTCCGGAATCAGCTGCAGAATCTGTAGTTTGGCCGACTTGACTTTTCGAAGTCCGTTTCTGCGCCTCATTTGCGCCGAAAACACTCGTAGTATAAGTCCCAAACCTTGCCAAAACCATTTAGACAGTCCTTTTTGGCTACATTCCAAGAACTCCCCAGTTTGTAGAAGTTCGGTGTACTACAGTAACGGTTATATTTGCATTTATTGCTAGTTGTTATTCCATTGCTACTGTGCCTGATTTATCTTTTCACTACTGTTGTTTATCTCTTCCTTCTGCCGGTGAGTGCAGCTTGCCTTCGTCAACTTGCGGTACCCACTGGGAGGGGGAGACATGTTTACATGTTCTCACCCCCCCTCCCCTCACCACCATTTTTCAGGCGATACGGGCGGTGAGGGTCAGGACGTTGCGTGAGGACGATACTAGATAGCTGTGTTTTTGATTGGTCCTCAAAGACCTTTGTATTCCAGTTTTTAGTTCATCTTTTCATATATGTTGGATTAGCTTAGTTCATTACTTGTTAATGTTCATATAGTAATGGATGTATGTGGGTTATTGTTATTATATGATCATCAGATTGTTTGTGTACTGTGGTTATATGTGTGGTTGAATTTGTGTAAAGGTACTACGCCGTGCATGTATACGGGAGACTCTGTCCGTTTGTACAGGGGACCCTTTGTCCATGTGGCGGGTCTGTGCGCGTCTGCGGGGTATTCTTAAGGGTGTTTAAAAAAATAATTTATATATTTTTTGCTTTTTTTTCTAAAATAGATTTTTAAAAGAACCCCGGGGCGTGACAAAATTAAGAATAGAAATGACCGTCAGAATGCCAAGGTGCTTGCTGTTGCTCTCCCAAGTCACGTGGCAGCCACCACACTCCAAAAGGCTCGAAAAAATTCTTCGGCAAAATTCCACGAAATTCGGATCCTAAATCATATATAAGTCCAACTTCTATATCCAATTTCACAAAAGTTCCATCCAATTTCTATTTCGAAAATCATCATAAAAATTGCACCTCGAAAATCTAGATCAACCAAATATAATATTAAAATACTAACCTCCAATCCGATGCGAGAAAATCATGCGCGCACGCGCGCCGTCGATCGTCTTCTCGGATCATTCGAGCTCTCTTTCTCTCTCCCCCCCAAATATGTACATAGGGGAAGAAGAAGAAGAATAGAGAGGAAGCTCCTCTGTCACCCACTAATAATGCACAAAATGCTACAAGGTCCCCTAACAATTCAAGTTCTAACTTTAGTCCAATTCTGGTCTGATATATCAAAATGGAGCCATTCTGAATGTCAGTTTATACTCAAATTTGACGGACAAACTCAATTAAAATTAATCAGAGGTAATTGACCTTAACTTTTCAGTTCTACATCCTTTTAGGTCATCGAAAGCTCTACAGATAAAAATCTTTAATAGATTGCTGTTAGGCTCCATTTTCACTGCTCGGGTATCCAAATGATATGAAACTTTAAATCTGGCCTTAGAAAATTAGTACCGACAAATTCTCAATTTTTTATAATTTTTCTCTACCGTAAATTTTCAGCTGAAATATTAAAGCTGTTTCTTATAGAAAATTCCAATCTCCTGTTTTCATTCCAATTTTACCGCAAATTATTTCTAAATTATCCTTTACTGCTCTAAATCCATAAAAATTTCACACTATTTTTATCTACACTTGCTTCTATATTAAAAATTCGATATACTACACTTGGTCAACACGAAATTACAACTTTGGCGATGGAGGGTTGTCGGGGATTCCATTCATAAGTTAGAAATAAAGGTTCAAGTACCAGTCACCTTTTTCTTCCATAATAGTATAGAAAATAGGAGAAGAAAGGAAAAAAGTATTCGTAAAACAATAGTAAGGAGAACACAAAAGTTGGAACGTAATAAACATAAGATCCAACAATTCTGCAATTACAACACAAACAGTGAGAGGGAACAAGAAGAAAGTGGGAAAAAAAGGAAGGAAAAAAAATCATGAGGCGGAAGTAAAAAGACAAAAACTGAAGGGTGGTTTAAAGCACAAAATGCCATCAACAAAATGTAACATCCCCATTTAAGAAGTTTTCTTAATAGAGAGGTTTTGCAAGCACAAAAGATCACCAACAATATGCAACATCACCTTAGCTAAGTGGGATTCGACATGGCCTCAGAGGCATTGGTCGTAGTAGTCGGTGCAATGATATCCAGACTATTTATTACAGCATAACACTTCTCAATTGCATTGCGTATTTTGACCCGCTCATTCACGTATTCATTTTTCTGTGCAAACGGAGAAATGTAACAATCTTTTAGGAACTTATATTCTCGTACCAGGTTACTATATTGCACAAATAACACAGCATAATCTGTAGTTAGATCATCATAATTAACATCTTTGATTTGAAAATCATATTCATCCTTGAGCCTCTTAATAGCAACACGGGAAGCATCCTGTTCAGCCCCAGCAGATGTAGGGGATTACGTACCCCCAACACCGGACAATTTCAATTATAGATTCAGTTCTGGGAATCTGCAAATCTATATGTCCTACAAATTTTCCATCAGCATCCATGCTTACAACACATTGTGGTATTTCCAGCTACAGCTTTTCATATACCTCACGAAGTAACCTAGTGTAAGAGAGTTGAATGGTTGTCATAGCACTAGCTGCAAGAGTAAGATGAGAAGAAAATTTGGAGAAGATGGGATTATAAATGAAGAAGAAAGAGCATTATATCTACAATGTGTAGATATACAATAGCAAGAGACACTTCATAAAATCCAAAAAATTGAGAAGAGAATCATTGAGGCAAAATTAAGAAATTAAATAAACAGTAGTATTCTGAAGGCAGCTATAAAATGTAGTTTTTCATTATCCAATCTGTATTTCAGAAATGGTGAAAGGCAGATTTTGGAGTGCCAAAAAGTGAGCCCATAAAACAAAGAAAGTACTTAGTAGAAAAAAAACTGTAGGTCAAAGGTAAATGCCCAATAATTCAAACTAACTGCAATGCAAGCAGAAAAGAAAAAATAAGGGGAAAAAAAGAAAGAAACCAAGAAAATCTATGGTAGAAAGATTGAACAAAAGCAGCTTCACTTAGTTTGTTAGTTCTAAAGGCACGTAGTAACTATAATGTGTAGATATACAATAGCAAGAGCCACTTCATAAATCCAGAAATTTCAGAAGGAAATCATGGAGGCAGAGTTAAAAATTTATACAAATAGTAGTATTCTGAGGGCAGCTATAAAATGTAGCTTTTCATTATATATCTTATTTAAGAGATGGTGAAAGGAAAATTTTGGGGTGCTAAAAAGTCAGCCCATAAACAAAGAAAGTACTTAATAGCAAAGAAAAAAGTAAGTCAAAAGCAAGTGCCCAATAGTTTACAACTAAATACACTAGAAGAAAAAAGAGGAGAATAACGAAAAGAGGAAGAAATCAGGAAGATCCATGGTGTAAAGAAAAAACAAAAGCAGTTTCACTTGTCTTGTAAATTGTAAAGGCACGTAGTAATAGTGAGTAAGCAAATGCTCAAAAGCGCAAAATCCACAAACAAAGCCAAGTAGAAAAGAATAGCATGTGTAAGAAAAATCACAGGTAGGCTTAGGTATAATTTGGTAGGGCAAGCAATTTCAATTATTTCCATCATTTGAAGTGGCAAGACCTAGCATAACTTCATCGCTAGATATAGTGTAGTCAGAGTCGAAACTAAATCGAAGCAATATAATAGAGGAGCTAGATACGATTAAATACATTTGAGCCACTTTAGCAAACACCGGCAGGCGGTTGCTTGTCAATAAGCCGTCAAAACCATTGCACCCGCCAATTTTTTTTTTCTTGCCCTCACAATCATCATCGCCCAAAGAAAGGTCGAAAAAAAGTAAATAGAAAAGTAGTTATGAAAGTAAAATAAGCTGTCACGCCCCGGCACCGCCACTTTGGTCGGCTCGGGCACGCGCACAGACCGCCGAACGGACAGAGCACGCCCAAGGCGTAAACAACATCATGTACATAGAGTTTTGCCCAGAAAAAATAACAACATACATGAATTGTACGAGGGCAATTCTACAAGAGCGAGAGAATAATTACTTAACTATTACAACTTAAACATTTAAGCTTCACATACATCAATCCAAAATACATCATTTCCATACATATTACACACATGCATATACAATGACATATACACTTTCATCTCCAAAAGTGAAGCCTCTACAAGTTCTCTCATAATATAAAAGCACCTCTGTACTATATGGAGTGATCTAATACACGGGAGTCCACTACCTAGGGCGCTATGCCCTTGCTGCGATCCTCGACCGCACCGCTCGTATTAGGCTCTGCAAAATAAGGGGTGAGAACTAAAAGAAGTTTCCAGTGGGTTCGGCCGCCGACCCCACCGACTTTTCCACTAGGTCTAACCAGGCATAAGTAGTGAGAAGAGATAAACAATAATAAGCAACTAATGCAACCACTATGCCTCTACAATATGAAAACGGGTAAACAATAGATAATAATAATACTATGCTCACGATGCTCACCAACTTTACCTTTTAACCCAATCATACCGGCTCACCAAAAGGTCAAGCCCACTCCAGGGCCCACGAGGACTGTCACCAATCTAGGGCCGTCTGTTGGGTAGATATGTTAACCCATACGTGACAACTCCGGAGCTCACTACTTGTGATGTCGCGACCCACCACAAGCCAAACAGATAATGTGAGTACGATCCAGTCCTCTCATCCCGAGGACACCCTACTAACCAGGGTAACAACACACGGGGATGTGCCAAGCCCTAGAATCTAACTCAACGAGTGCAATCAACCATAACTAGCCACAAGAGGCTATCAACACAATTAGTCAAGATGCCACCAAGTTCATGTCACCAACGTTCCAAGATGTTTTCTAGTTCGCATACTAGTTCTTTACATTCATAGGGTTTCCAATGTCCAACGACCCAATCCTCATGCGCCCAATGTCCGACTTCTTGACCCAAGTTGTTTAACTCTATTTTAGGAAGCACGCAAGGAACTTGAAAGCACAAACACAATAAACCCTACAATGCATGATTTCTACATATCTATATACACATATGACCAATAAGGGCGACATAGACATAGAAAGAAATTCTAGAATTCTCATAACATGACAACATGCATATGTCCATTATCATCTTATGCAACATATATATCTAACTTGGCATCATGCAATAAGTATACATATTGGTATCATGCAACATACATACATCTTAGTGTCATGCAACATGGATTCCATTTCTCATTCTAGAGCATGTGATTACTAATTCCAAGAGCTCATATGATTCTCAAACATAGTTTCAATGCATGATGCTACATGACCAATGAATGAAACTTAGACATAGAATGAAATTCGGCTACTTCGGATAGCACCCCCCACCTCGTGTCGGCGTCTAGAGTGGGAAGCCAAGCCTCGCGTTTTATCTCCGCTAACTTAGCTCGACCCAAGGCTAACGAACAAAAATCGGCAATTTCTCTAAATCGAACACCGTAGGCTGATTGAAATCCCAATTTGAGTTGTCCCTCGTGTTGATTTACCCTTCAATTAGGTAGACAAGAGATCAATTTCACTAAAAACCTCATTGCCACAAAACCCTCAAATTTAGCCCTAGGGTTTTACATTTCTTCAAGAACACCAAAATTTCTTGGTGTTACTTGTTTATCCTAGGCTAGGATCTCATATAGGGTTTCAAAAATAGCAACAAAAGAGGGTTTTAAACCAAACCCTAACCTCAAAGCTTCAAAAAAACTCACCTTAAACTCCCTACTCTCCCCAAGTTTCTTTTGCACAAGAAGCTTGCTCCACCTCCAAGCAAGCTTTTCTCCTCCAATCTCCACTTCTTGGTGAGAGAGCTCTACAGAGAGAAGAGAGGGAGGGAGGAAAATAGGTTTAGAGAAAGAAAGAGGTTTTCTCTTGTGAGGGTGGAAGAGAATGAGAGGGGAAGAGAATGAGTTTTGTCTCTTATGTGACTTTTGTCTCTTATGTGAGTGGGAGAGAAATGAGTGAAAAGAGAGTCTTTTTCTCTTGTGTGAGTAGAAAAGAAATGAGTGGGGAAGTGAGTTAGAGCTTATCCATAAGCCCCAAAACAATTGCAACTTACCCCCCATGAAAATACCATTTTCCACTTAAGCCACAAACTTTGCCCAATTTGGCCAAAGTTTGGGGAAGTGTATAGAAATTCAGTACACTACATAATCTGAATCAAAACCAAGTAGAAAAGAATAGCAGTTTCACTTTGCTTGTCAATTGTAAAGGCATGTAGTAACAAGGATTAAGCAAGTGGTCAAAAGCACAGAATCTACAAAAAAAGCCAAGTAGAAAAGAATAGCACGTATAAGAAAAATCACAGATAGGCTCAGGTATAATTTGGTGGGGCAAGCAATTTTAATATTATCCATCATTTGAAGTGGCAAGGCCCAGCAGAACTTCATTGTTAGTTACAGTGCAACCAGAGCCGAAACTAAACCGAAGCAATATAGTAGAGAGGAGCTAGATACAGTTGAATACATCTGAGCCACTTTAGCAAATATCGGCAGGCAATTGCTTGTCAATAAGCCAGCTAAACCATTCCGCCTGCCAATTCTTTTTTTTGTCCTCACAATCATCATTGCCCAAAGAAAGTTCGAGAAAAGTAAAGAAAAAGGTAGTTACGAAAGTAAAATAATTTGAATCAAAACACAATCAAATAAAATCACAAATAAAATCACAACTAAAATCACAGACTATTTAGAAAGGGGTAAATTGCACTGTTGCCCCCTGAACTTTTGGCAGAGTTTTACTTTACCCCCCAAACTCCTAAAATAGACATTCAGCCCCCTAAACTTTAATATTGCATTCAAGTTGCCCCTTCCGTCAGTTCCAGTGAACGAAGCTTAACGGGAGTTGACGGAAGGGTTAAATGCGGTTTTGTCGGAAGCTGCGGAGGAAACCGAACTTCTTCTCCGCCAAAGCTACGGTGGAGCACTTAGGGTTTTCGTCGGAAGATTAGGGTTCTCCACCATCTCCGTCTTCTCCATTTCCCTTCTCTTCTTCAACATCCAGTGATATCCATTGAAGATTAGGGTTTCTTAACATTCCTCATTATTGGAAGGTTAGGGTTTGATTCTTTTGATTTTGTCTCCTATAGAAGGATGGGCAGAACAATGATTCGAAGAACTTCAGAGGACCAAAAACCGAAGTGTGGTATGTTTCCTCCCAATTTTATCTTATTTTATTATAATGTCAGTTATTTTCATCTTGAGATTTATAATTGGCTTATTTTATTACCCTTAAGAAATATAATATTATATAGAACTTTAATGGGTCTTTACTGGGTCCTGATCTTTACTTATCATAGTGTTTTTTTTTTCAATATAGTCAATGGGTCTGGATATTTTGCTATGGACATACACCATGGAGGATTCTTTGCTTTTATACCTAATAGGTTCTACATGGGTGGTAAAATTGATTATTATGATTTCTGTGACCCTAATCTTTTGTCATTGTTAGACATTAAAGATAAAGCAAAAGATGACTTAGGATACCTTGATGAAGAACAAGTTAACTATTCTTGGTGCAAACCTGGGAGCTCTCTTAATGTTGGAATCGAAAAGATAAAAATGATAAAGATGTGTGTGAGATGGCTTTACATGCTTCCAAGACTAAGAGAGTTGCATTGTACATGGAACCCGTGATTGTAACAACAGAAGTGAGTCAAACAATATTAAATGACATGTTTAGAATGTTTGACGATACCGAAGAAACACTACCCAAGGAATTGAATGATGGTGGGAGACAAGGTGAACAACAAGCCCTTTCTAATATGATTTGTAAGGAGCTAGATGTTGGTAGCAGCCAACAACAAACTTTTGGTACTAAAGCTGTTTTGGATGAGCTGAATAATGATAGCAATCGACAACAGCCAGATGATCATGTTATTGTAGAGGAGTTGGATAATAGAGATGAAGAGATAGCTGGTGGTGAAATGGACCATGCTAATAGGTCTGATGATGAAAGTGATAGTTTATTTGTAGAAAGTGACTATGACTTAACAAATGATGATGAATTGTTTGACAAAAATGTTGATACTCATGCAAAAGTGGGTGTAGGAACTAAAACATCAACAACAATTGATGATGTTCCTAAAGATAGCAACTCTGAAACTAAATATGAACTATCAGATGAATTACATAGTGCGGATGATAGTTCTGAAGATGATTTTGTGATGCGAAGAAGGTATCCTGAGTTTAGAGCTGAAACTGATATGCAAAATCCACAATTTGAGATTGAGATGCTCTTTGCTTCCATGTAAGAATTCAGGCAGGCTATAAGGGAGTATAACATCAAGAATAGATATAATATTAAGATGGTGAAGAATGAAAAAGACAAAGTTAGAGCAGTTTGTAAGGAGGGATGTCCATGGCTTATTTATGCTTCATGGATTACTGATAAGAAAACTGTACAAGTCAAGAGGTATACTCCGAGCACAAATGTTTTAAGGACTTCAAAAACAAATATGTAACTTCTTCATGGCTTGCAAAAAAATATATAGACAGATTTAGGACTAACCCTAAGTGGTCATTGATAGCATTTGGAGAATGTGTGACAGCAGATATTCATGTAAGTGTATCTCGGACAAAGTTGTATAGGGCAAAAAGAAAGGCCCTGCGATTGATTGAGGGTAGTTAAGTAGAACAATATGCTACTTTATGGGATTATGCTACAGAGGTCAAGAAGAGTAATCCTGACTCAAATTTTTTTATTAAATGTGACAATATTTAGTTTAAGATGTTGTATGTTTGCTTAGATGCATGCAAGAGAGGATTTTTGGCTGGGTGCAGACCTATAATCAGTTTGGATGGATGTTTTTTGAAGTCAAAACATGGAGGACAACTACTTGCTGCAGTAGGGGTAGATGCAAATGATTGTATCTTTCCGATAGCCTATGCAGTTGTTGTCACGCCCCGGGCTAGTTCTAAATGCGGAAAAATGTGCTAACTTTTTTTTTTTTGAAAGCCTAGCCCGCGCCACGTACAGACCCGCCACAAATACAGGGTCCACTGTACACACGGACAGAGCCTCCCCTGTATTTTCACGGCGTACACAACAAACAACAGGATCACAACCACCATTCATTCACCACACAACAATCACATCACAAACATGATTCATACAACTAACCGTCCTTAAACCTGTATGAATCTAAGCAAATCCTTAGGCGAAGGATGATGCGATGCACAAGCAACAGTCATTCTAGAAAACTGCTTCTTACCCAGAAGCTTTCTTTGAAATCCTAATCTCAAACATTGAAGGATCATTTGAAAGCTGTTCTCCACACGAGAACTCTCTTTTTAAATCACAAAAGCCGAACGATCGAAAATTTATTTGAAAACCGTTTCCCACACGAAAACCTTTATTTGAAAGCGCTACCACGAGGGGTAGAAAACCAAGACGTGCGATAAAAGCCACAATGATGGAATAACAGCGTCAACATCCTCACATGGAAACTACATCAAACATCACAAGATCTAAGCATGCAAGACAATCACATGTGAATACTGAATAAATCCACAAAACATAAGCATGCTAGATAATATCCCAAAAGGTAACTGAACCACAATCACATCTAACAGATAAGGGTAGGGTGATAACCAAAATCTGGAGAAGTAGCCTCACAAGTCGGAACCTCTAGAGCTACTATCTAGGCGTGCCTCGCAGCGTCCCGACACTCACCACCCTGCTCACCTGAAAACAACAACGAGGGCGGGGGGTGAGAACATGTAAACATGTCTCCCCTCCCAGTGGGTACCGCAAGCCGACGAAGGCGAGGTGTACACACCGGCACGAGGGTCAACAAAAAGCTAGATAAGGTATACAGTAGCACAAGTAAGTATGAGGCTGACATACAACTGAAACAACTATGCTACTGTAAGCAACTAGTATATGCATCAATGGAGATAACCACCAAGTAAACCCAATCATAGCCACCGGGACGTATCCCTGGCACTGTCACCTGCTCAACTCTCGGCACATAAACCTTCTGGACGCACTGCGTCAAGGCTCACGGGTCGGCACACACTCAACGACCCTTTTCCGGAAAAGAACACCCCTAGGCGGTGGATCAGACCGCTGGTGTACGTGAAGTGCTAGAAGAGCTGTGACGATCGATGCTAATGCTCAATCCACAGAACGGCAACGAGCCGTGAAGCAATTGGTAAACTACCACGAGGATCGCACGGAACAACAGGCGATCACTGCCGACCAACTGGGTCGTCTCAATAATCATGCAAACCACAACTACTCTACTATCCAAGCACGCATAAGTAGAGTCAACGGGAGTCAAGTAAACTAATAACTGAAATGCAAGAGAAGGGATAGAAATGTATCACCGTAGTCCACTGAACCGACTCCGGATCGAAGTATCCACCTGTCGAAAGATCAAGTCTAACCCGACGGCTCTCGGGAACCGCGACAGGACCTATGAAAGACTCACACTGTAGTGTACCAGATTTTTAATATAAAAGTAAGCGAAAATAAAACTAGTATGAGATACTATTTTTATTGGATTTAAAGAAGTAAAATACAAGTCGAAAATGAATTGTGCAGAAATTGAAATGAAAACAGAAAATTTGAAATTTTCTGTAAGGAACGAGATTGATTTTTTTAGCAGAAAATTTATAGTGTCAGAAAATTATGAAAATTTAAGGATATGTCAGAATTATTTTTCTGAGGCTAGATTAAAAGTTTCATGTCATTCCGACACCCGAAAAGTGAAAATAAAATATAACAGCAATATGTTAGAGATTTTAGTCGGCAGAGCTTTCGGTGACCAAAAAATGGTCCGAAACTGAGTAGTGATGATTAGTTCTTCTGATTAACTTAAACCGAGCATGACTGTCAAATTTGAGCGCAAACGGACATTCAGAAGGGCTCCGGTGAAAAGTATCAGATTCTGAACTGAAATTGTAATAGTGTTGGAGGGTTGTTTTTAAAGGGAGCTTTCTCCCTTTTCTCCCTCAGCAGCGCACACACACACACACGTATGGAGAGAGAGAGAAGCTCTCTCCCTCACAATCCACTCTCTCCCTCTCTCTAGATCTCCCCAAACTTGGGGTTTAGGCGGAGATCGAGTTCGCGAGGCTTGGGGGAGCATCGGATCGAGCTCTTGCGCGCGTAGAGGTTCGGCGAGCTCGCGACCCGAGGTGAGGTTTTTCGGATTAGGGTTTAGGATTCTTGCTAAATCCTTCAAAATTGAGGTTCTTGAGTTCCCTAGAGGATTCTATGCTAGTTTAATCAAGGATTCACCGCAAATTGCGGAGTCTTCTTGAAGAAATCGGAAAACCCTTGTGTAAAAGAGGGTCTTGAATTTTGAGGGTTTAAAAAATGGTTTGAACCCGTAGAACCCTAATTAGAGGTTAGCGAAACACGCGGGACAACTCAATTTTGCCGAACTGCAAGAAACGAAATTGTTTTGAGTTCGACTCGTATTAACGAATCCTATATATGTGTGTTAGGGCTAGAAGCTTGAAGACCAAGCTTGAAGCCGAGGATTAGAGCCCGATTGCAAGTGTCTACAAGCAATCGGAAGAGTGTGAGGTGGGTTGTGCTTACCGAAGTGATTAGGTCACTTCCATGCCAAAGAGTAAAGTTTAATGTTATCTTATTGATGCATGTAATGGTAGACTAATTGGGTAAATGAGTAGGCATAGGTTATATGCTACTTAGGATAAATTATCTACCATTGGACGTATAACGCTAGGCAAATGGTGACATATGAGCGTATATGTATATATGTGTGTATGCCTAGGTGTGGATGTGAACATAGGGTCGATGAACTCTAGGAAGATTAGAGAACTCGACAAGTTGGATACAAGTGCTAGATGTCATGAATCCTAGGTGTGGACAACTAGGATAACGAATAACATGATTGGACATTGAACCTAGTATCATTGAACATAGGTTGGAATGTGATGGTAGTAAACCTAGTGTCATTGAACATAGGTTGGAATGTGATGGTATTAAACCTAGTGTTATTAAACATAGGTTGGATCAGGTGATGAACCTAGGGTGGGTAAACCTAGGTGGAATAACATAGTGGTAGGTAGACCACTTGAGATGAAATGTCATGGAACCTAGTGTTATTGAACATAGGTTGGAAAGCATAGTGGTAGGATGACCACTTGGACATGTGACTATGAACCTAGAAAGGTTGACTTGGAAATGGAGAGATGTGCACATCTAGTGATCTTGATGGGTTTTGGTATCAGCTCAGGCGTGTGCGACGATTTCGCCGCCGTAGGCTGGATACCCGGGGTGTGTGCGACGATTTCGCCGCCCAGTGACTTGAGCCATTGTTGGCGTGTGCGACGATTTCGCCGCCAGGTGGCTAAGTCAGGTAAAGGATTACGCCACCTAGTGACTTGAGCCATTGTTGGCGTGTGCGACGATTTCGCCGCCAGGTGGCTAAGTCAGGTAAGGCGGTAAGCTATGGATAATTGACTCAAGAGTGAGTCGGGTTTGACCTTGGCTAAGGTAAGTAAAACCTTAGGAGAGAATTGCATATTAAAGTGGATAGTGAAATAGAAGGTAGAAATGATAGATCTACTTGCATGGATTTCATATTGCATTTAGTTGAGGCATAAGCATGGATGATTTTATTACTTGCACATGATATATGTTTATATATATTGGACTAACCTGCTTATGTTGCCTCCTTTGGACCTGGTGGGTCGAGCTCTTCCCTTGGGTGGTCGTACCCACTGGGAACTATGTATATAGTTCTCATCCCACTGTTTTTCAGGTCCACACGTGAGCGGCGCGGCGGCGCGAGAAAAGGGCGTAGCTCGATAGATAGCGCCCTACCATTTGTGACCAGAGATAGATGTACCCCGGGGTCAGCATAGCTTAGGGGTATTGAAAAGAAAAGAATGAACAAAATGTAACTAATTGATTGTATTTGGATGAAAAAGGCAGAAAATGTAAATGTAATGTGAAGGCAAATGAATGCTTGTAATAGCGTAGTTGTTTTACGTTTTCGATACTTCCTTATGCAATCTGTGTATGAATTCTGTTCCTGTTTGGAACCTCGTGAATTGTATTGATTGCGACGCCTTGGACGTACAGGGGAAACTCTGTCCGTTCGGCGGTCTGTTGGCGCGCCCGAATCCGACCAAAGAGGCGGTCTCGGGGCGTGACACACACGGTCAAGGTCCACCAAGTCGACGCTAAACACCAAGCTCACACAATCCCGAATCGACGGATCGCCCGAAAAACCCACCGGGACGATCCCGAAACCACACAAAGCCCCAGAGGGGTACCTACAGCCAATCAAGTCCCTCGCTGTCCCCGAACACACAAAACCAAGTGACGAGACAGCGAGCACAAGCTCGGGGTGCCACGAACACCAAACGCACCCGAAAAGTCTTCCCGGGTTCCCGAAAAATGCCGAATTGGCACCGGAACCCCCCCGTCACTCATCCGCTGTCCTCGGAACTTCGGGACAGCGATGAGGAACAGCCAACAAGGCTAAACAATGAAGCCAAGTCACTCACGAAAGTAGCGAGTGAGTCGCACGACTAGAAACACGCGTTTCGCCGACTATTTCATCGAAAAACGCGTCGGAAACGAATCCGAAACTCCGCGAAGGGCGAGAGGGTTGGACAACCAGTCCACAGGGCCCCGAGGACCATACCCTTGCTGCCCACAGCGTCGCAACGCTGCCACAAACGCCAAAGTCCACAAACAAGCGACAAATATAAACATACAAGCACTAAACTAGGTCGTTCGAGCAAACCGTACATCCGCACGACCTTCCGCAAGCACCAGCGGATAGGTAACGATGTCACGGAGACCGTGCTCACAGCCCCACTGCGACAGGACTAGTCGCAAGCACAGTAAACCCACAAAAACAGTGAGCACATGCAATAAGCAAGCATAAGTAAGGCCGTTCGAGCGCTCCGTTCGTCCGCACGACCTTCCGCAAGCATCAGCGGATAGGTAACGACGCAACGGAGGCCGTGCTCACAGCCTCACTGCGACAGGGCAGGTCGCGGGCCGGGAAAAAGCATAAAAACAGCGAACATACAAGGCGAAAAGCTCGACAAAGGCCGAACGATAAAACGGCTCAACCAATCAGTGAACTAAGGTGAGCATGATGATCAGCGCGTTGCTGCGATCATCGTGCTCACCTTCCCGAGCTTCGGGAGTCAACAGGGACCTCAAACAAACATGCGCGGCCAAAAACCATCAAAACAAGACCCCGGCCGGAGCAACTAGCTCCGGCCGGCTGCCGGCCGGCACGCACGGCCAGCGGCGGGCAGGGTCGGCAGAGGAGATGGCAAGGAAGAGGGGCTCACCTCAGCCGGCGGCGGGAAGCGGCAGCGGCGGCGCGAGGAGGAAGCCCACTCTCGGGTTGGCTAGGGCACGGCGGCGCGGCAACGGACGGCGGCGGCGGCCGGTGGCGACGCGAGCACCGGGAAGAGGGGCCCGCCGGACGTCGGTCTGCCGGTGACCGCGACAAAAACAACCGGCGTCAGCGGCGGCGGAGCAAGCTCGGCCTCCAGCTGCCCAGGATGCCCTAGCCGAGCCTACGGCGGCGGCGGCTGCGCTCCGGCGGCACGGCGATGGCCGGGGAGGAAAGGTCCGGCGGCGGCGGCGGTCCCGAGGGTGGCGGCGCGCACCCTCCGAGGCGGCGGGAGGCGGCGGCGACTCGGCCTCCAGCTGCTCCTGCCCGCAAGCGGCAGGCAAGAGCCGTAGGCGGCGCGGCGGCGCTCCGGCAGCACGGGGGCGGCCGGGGAAGGAGGCGACGGTCACCTTCCCAGGCTGCGGGAGGCGGCGGCGGCAGGGACTCACCAAGCTCGGCCAGCTGCTGCTCCAACAGTGGCCGCAGCAGCTTGGCGGCGGCTCCCGGCGACTCCCGGCGGCAGGGCGATGGCGGCGGGGGTCGTGCCACCTCAGGGGAGCTCCGGCGTGGGTTTCCCCTGGGTGCACACCTCCGGGAAGAAGAAGAAGAAGAAGGAGAAGAAGAAAAGGAGAAAAGGGAGAGAGAGGGAGAGAGAGCTGGCCCGGGAGCAGCGCCGGCCAGGGGCGGTCGGAGGCGGCCGGAGCAGCTCGGGGAGGATGAGGGGGAGCTCAGGCTCTCAGCTGGGATGGCTGAGGAAGAAAGAGGGAGAGAGAGGGAGTGAGAGGGAGTGATAGGGAGTGGGAGGGAGTGGTTCAACCACTCCCCAACCACCACACCCACACACACACACAAACCACTTTGCACAAAAACCCCTCAAACCCCACAATTCGCCCCTGGGTCCCCCACAGCAGGTACAAAAGCCCAAACACCCCTCCACATTCAAACTCACGCGAAACGGTGCGAAAAGCGGGGTCCCGATCGCGAAACAATAAACGTACAATTCGACCCCTCAGCGAAGAACATGCGATAACTTTCAATCCGTCCGTCGCACATCGACACGGATCATGCCATTGCGCTCAACACTGCCGAGACATCGAATCTACCATTTTGGATCGTCAGATTCGGGCTCCGGATCGCGCCGTTAAGCCGTTCTCTCTCCGCGACAAAACTCCAAAAACAATAAAACACCGATAAACAACTTATATACATATATATACATATATATACATATATACCTGTATATATATACGTATACAGATCGAAAACACAGTATCAGGGGAGAGGAACACAGAGAATTTCAATTTCCAAAATTCGAATTCTCACAGTTGTGGATGTTGAATCAACAGCATCTTGGACATGGTTTTTAAGCCATTTGCTACAGGATCTGCAGATACAAAATTCTGCAGCTTGGACATTTATGAGTGACAAACAAAAGGTAATGGAGCAATATTATTTACAGTCTCATGTTTTTTTGTATTTGGTTAACATTTTAATTTTGGCATGTTTACCTTGCAATCCACAAGGCCTTATTCCAGCTTTAGAGGATCTTGTTCCAGATGCTGAGCACAGATTTTGTGTGCGACACCTATACTCCAATTTTCAGAACTCTTACAAAGGGAAGCTTTTGAAAGATTATTTGTGGGCAGCTACAAGAGCTAGTTATGTAGCTGAATTTGAGCACTGGATGGGCCTAATTAAAAAAACTGATGCTGTAGCATACGTGTGGTTAGCTGACAAGACTCCAAAGCAATGGTCAAGGTCTCATTTTCGTGAATTCCCTAAATGTGATATGCTTACTTAATAACATGTGTGAATGTTTCAATAGATATATTTTAGAAGCTAGGGAGAAACCTATATTGTCCATGTTGGAAGCTATTAGATGCAAATTGATGAATAGACTATATATAAAGATAGAAGTTGCTCAGAAGTATAATCGGAGCATTTGTCCAAAGGTTATAAAAAAGTTGGAGAAGTTGAATGAGCAATTAATCAGCTGTTTGCTGGCCTCAACCTGCAGGATCTGGAAAATTTCAAGTTGGTTCAAGTCATGGGCAATTTGTCGTGGATCTAATCCAAAAGACATGTAGCTGTAGGAGGTTGGATTTGATAGGACTTCCTTGTCCACATGCTATATCAGCCATGCTACATGAAAATTTGAGACCAGAAGACTATGTGCATGATTGCTACAACATAGAAACATATAAAAAATGTTATGAGCATCTTATAAAACCCCATAATGGCCAAGACATGTGGACAAAGACAGAGCAAGAGCCTATTTAGCCTTCTGACAATAAAAAGAGGCCAGGAAGACCTAAGATGGCAAGAAGAAAGTCGGCTAGTGAGATGCAAACTTCGAACAAGTTAGGAAGGCATGGGGTCAGGATGACTTGCACAAAATGTGGGGAAAGAGGTCACAATAAAACTACTTGCGACAGAAGATCTAGGGCAGGTGTGAGACCATTAGTACCAAAACTACCTGTGAGTACAATGATCAATTTCTCATTTTGCTAAAGACAACTTATATTCCAATGTACTAATGTAACTACTAACAATTATGCAGGTTAGAAATAGAGCGGAGTTCGAGACCACTAATGAAGCTACGCCAACACCCAATCCTATTCAACCAACCCCACCCCCACCCGCACGAAACATGAGATCACAATTCATTGTTAGATGGATGCCAGATGTAAGATTAATTAATCAAAATCTCATCATATATATTGTTTTCAATTGGTTAGTTTTCTTTTTTCATCAAGGTTATTTGCTAGTAATTGATAATGTTTCATTATTTTTTTGCACCAATGGAGGGAACTAGACAAACTCAAGCTGCAACTCAACAAAATCCACCTCCTATTCCACAGTCAGACTTCATTAGAAGGTGCCAATCATAGCTACCAAGTAGAGGACCAACAACTAGACTACAACACCTCCTACAAAGTAAGAAGTGCAAAAGGAAAAGGCAAATGGAAGACTAGTAGGGACTAGAATCAGAGCAAATGGATAGCTCAGGCTGCTATAAGATCTTCAAATATGTCATATTCTATTTTTCAGCATTTTGCAATCCTTTGTATAAAGGATAAGAAACTCAAACTGAGATAATTGACTCTTTTTTGTTTATAGCTGAAATGTAACTTTGGATGTTGCACTAACATCTTACCTTTTTGTTTTGGATGGTAAGAAGAATTGTAACTTTTGGCTATTGATTTATATTGTGTGATTTTGAGATGCAGTGACTTTGTATGTTATCTAAGCTTTTGTGTCTATGTATGAATTACGTTATGTGATTCTGAAGGAACAACTTTTGACTGTATGTTTTCTGAGTTGTTGTGTGTATGTATAAATTACATTACATGTGTGATTATGAAGAAGCAATTTTTGTGTGTGTATTCTCTCGATTGTTTTGTGTTTAGACATTATGCACACAATTTTTTTTTTCTGAGAACAAGGTAGCATGCTACCGCTTCATTCATTTACGAGATACACTTGGCTACAATCTGGCGCAGCTAGGCCTCGAGAGAGGGAAAAAAAAAAAGACACAACAAAACAGGCCCATATATTTAATTGCCTTCACAACCTTCTTTAGACATCAAAATAGGACCCATATTTTTATTTGCCTTCACAACCTTCTTTAGACATCAAATTACAAAATAGGACCCATATTAGGATCCAGGATAATACAAGAAAAAACCAAAGACAAATCCTTCTCCTTTTAATTTGCTTTAGCTCATCTTCCATCTTGCTGCTCTTCCTAAGCAGCCCAATAAATAATTACTTTAGCTCGATCACCAAGTGGAGGGTCAAACCACTGAAAAAACCCACATGCACCAACTACCTACAAGAAAATAGATAGAAAAAATTCAACACGTCCTATACAAGAAAAGAAAAAAAAAGCAAATTGAAAAATTAAAAAAAAAACATATTAGAGTAATATAGTAGCCTACCCCATAGTTTTCACACCCCAAAAACCGCCTCCCTGGATTTGAGTCAGTCCAAAATGTCTTAATTTGTGCAGATTCACCGCAAAAACATCTCAGGATCAAGAATTGTGAGGCATCCATGGCGTAGTTTATAGGGGAATGAGAGCTTTGAAGGAGTTGGAGGAGAAGAAGAGATTTTAAACAGATGATGAGCTCTGGAAGAGAGAGCTTTGGAGGAAAGAGTTGGAGGAGAGGGTATTGGAGGGGAGAGTTGGAGAAGAAGAACTTTGGAGGGCATAGAATTGGAGAAAAAGGAATTTTGAGGAATAAAAGAGGGCTTGGGCAGAACAAGGGACAGTTTTGGCGGTAGATTTCCCACCAAAACCTAACCCTTCCGTCAACTTCCGTTAAGCTTCGTTAACTGGAACTGACGGAATGGGCAACATGAATGTAATATTAAAGTTTAGGGGGCCGAATGTCTATTTTAGAAGTTTGGGGGGTAAAGTGAAACTCCGCCAAAAGTTCAGGGGGCAACAATGCAATTTACCCATTCAGAAAGTACTGTAAGCATATAGCGCAGCCAGAGCCAAAACTGAATAGAAGCAATATAGTAGAGGAGCTAGATACGGCTGAATACATCCCGAGCCACTCTAACAAACATCGCCAGGTGGTTGCTTGTCAATAAGCCGTCCAAACCATTGCACCCACCAATTCTTGGCAACTTCCTCCCAAACACCATTGCCCAAAGAAAGATTGAAAAAAACCATAGATGCAAATAAGGAAAAACATCATTAAAAATAGGTAAGAGTATACAATCATCGCAAGGTGGTTGCCTGTCTACAGGCCGTCCATACCGTCGCACCCCTGTTTTCCTCTTTTTTCTTGTACCGACGATCATCATTGGCCAAACAAAGTTTAAGGAATCCAAAGCCAAAAGTAAGAAAAAGTAGGAAGGGTGTACATGAAGAGAGTAGAAAAGGAAAAAATGGATTAAATATTGGGTGCAAGATGTAAAAAAAAGAGAAAAAAATTAGTTAAGACTGTGCTAAAAATAAAGAAAGCAGATTCACTCAGCGTTACAACAGTAAAGACATATAGTAAAGATATAGTAGGAAATATAGTCTGTGTAGGAAGAATATTCAGAAGAAAAATTGAAGAGCACACTCTAATATAAAAAAAAGTAAATATTAGTGAAGCAAGAAACAAAGCCGTGAGGAAGAATAGATTAAATTCATTGAATCTATTCCAGCGAAGGTAAACAAAAAAGTAGTTATGAAAGTAAAGTAATCCGAATCAAAACTAGTCAAATAAAAATCACAAATATAATCAAAGATCAAAATCACAAATCAAATCAAAGATAAAAATCATAGACCAGTCAGAAAGTATACATGGTAAGCATATAGCAACTCTTGATGAAATTTAAAAGGCAAAGAAAACATAAAAGCAAAGACAATTAGAAAAGCCCGACATGCATAAGGAAGCTTCAACGCAACCAGTAAGGAATGTACTACACATAACCAAATAAATAGGCGACACTACGTAAAGTTAAAGGGTGAGGAAAAATCGTACAATAAGCAAGCGAGAGCAGAGCACGATGATGCAAAGGTGAACAATATAGGCACCTAGAAATAGTAAAAGTAGTTCATTTATTGCACAAATATTTAAACGTTTTAGAAAAAAAGGAAGTGAAAAAAAGGTGAGACAATGTACCTTGTAGAAGGTCAATATAGATAAAGGAAAATATACACACCTAGCACAGAGAGAGGAACAACAGAGATCAGTTAGTATAGTGATAATCCTTTAGGAATTTAGTAAAACATAAGAGCTGAAAAATATAGTATGATAATGAAAACATACCTTACTTTCCTAAGGTCCGCCAAAGCCTAGGGTTTCCTAAGTCCCGACGACCCAACCGAGTATCCTTCAGAAGAATGTCCAACCAGGACTGCTACGACATCAAAGCAAGAAAGCCAGACTACAGAGCGGCACTCGTGGGCGCGATCCAATTGAGTATGCAAGCGTGTCTTTGTCGAGCTCAAGCAGGCTCATAGGCTATAATCAATGCAGATGGTCAACGGGTGAAGAAACCAAAGCTCACGTGCCCTCGGCATAATCTGATGCAACAAGTATAGATCTAGGTTCACCTCAACCCCGACGGTACCCAACAGTACGGAACAGCCTAAACTTTGCTGTAAAAACGAGCTCGACATCTCAGCACGAGCGTAATCTCAACCTACACTCATCCAAGTATCCATGACGCACTAACAGCAGTGATACAAAGGTGAAATCAGCTCCCAAAGCTAAATCTGATAATTTTTTTGAAAAATGAAGCATGTAGGTTTTATGAGTTTTCTCCTAACTCAAGTCCTATGTTCAGCATGTAGCAATCCTATAAAATCATAACTCAAGTTCCGAATTCATATTTCAATTAATAATATGCAATTTCATGAATTCGAGTTACTAATAGGATAATCAATATAAACTATGCGTGTTGAAAATCTCTATAACTTAGGAGGGATTCCGAAGATTTCGGTTAACTAATACTCACCTCAAGTGCTAATCCAACCACGGAACGAAGGACTCGAGAACCAACAACTCGAACAACTCCCTCTCCAACTACAGCACTTTTGGATCCTCCAGCAGCAGGTTCTGGGTGCCCAGATCTTGAGTCCAGATCTGCCCACTGCCAGCTCCATGTCTACCTGAGTTCAACTTGGAATTTAGCTCAATCCTAGGTTTAAAGTCAGGAAAACTTCACCAAACTTACCCCTGCAGTGGAGAGGATTGAAGTGGACTTAATCCTCAGCTCCCTCACAAAGATCGAGGTCCCGAAACAGCCACAAAAGTCCTTCCCTGCAATTTGGATTCAGAAAGGAGAGTCCAGATCAGGATCCAGAACTTCTGCACTACAGTGGTTAAATTCTAATAGAGCTTAATTCTGGAAATTTCAACCTGGAACTTCAATTACAATAGCTCCAATTCAGCAAGAAGGTAGGGAGGAACTCACTTTAATCCTTCCAAAAGGAATCTACAAGAATTTGGACTCGAAATTCCAAAAATTTCATCAAAATCCTCAAAACTGCATATAAAGCTTAATTTCCTCAAATTCGGCATAAATCTCACATCCAAAATAGCAATTTTGGTGCGGGAACACTTCTAAACTAGTTGGGCAAGATGGAGAATCAATCCCAACCTCGAAAAATCCCACCTTGCAAGAATTGGATCCAAGAAATCCAATAAAAACTCAAATTTAGTTCAAAACACCAAGTTTTCCCAAAATTCCAGTAATACAATGCTACTAACCTGAATTATTTGCTGTTAGAATGATCCAACACACTCTCCCTCAAGTTTAGAGTCCACAAAATAGCTCCTCACAGCAATCGGACGCATCAACGTTGCACACGAGCAAGTTCTTCCAGATTTACTGTTGGAATTCCTGTCGAATCGTGATGCTCCAATGAGAAAAGATGGAATTGGGCTGATTTGAGGAGGAATTGGATGAAGAAATCAAGTTTGCTGTGAAGGGGAGGAGAAAAGAGTTCAAGGGCGACGTATAACTGCTTTTATAGAGGTGTAGGTTAGGTACAATAAGTCTCAAGAATAAGGAGTTAAATCTGTTACTCTGCTGCCTAAACCACTTCTGGGTGCCCTAAACCTCCTCCCAGCATTTATGACTCACTCCACCGCAGTCTGGTTCACCCTAAATTGCTCCAGCGGATCTCACCTACCGCCAGTCATGTGTCAGCACATTCGATATTCACGAGAGTGAACTTTCGGGCCCACTTTCGGGCGCCCTAAACTAGATCCAAAATGACTGCAGTAACGCATACTAAACAGCACTCTGAATCTAGGCACCCTAAACCACTTATGGGCGCCCTAAATTGTCAAAACTTCAGTTTTGGCTTAATTGAGTGCGTCGAGTCCGTTTTTGCGTCCATTTCGTGCCAAAACGACTCCAACTCATCTCGACACTCCACAGATGTGTCGAGTGGTCGCTGATACTACAGTCATTCTGACAGTTACGCCCGGGGACACTACATCCTTCCTCACTATAAAAAGTTTCGTCCTCGAAACTTAAACTCATACCTCAAGGGACTCTCGAAAAGTTCGGGGTAGGACTCCCTCATCACGGTCTCTTGTTCCCAAGTCGCTTCACGTTTTTCGTGATTGCTCCACTGCACCTTCACGTACAGTATGATCCGATTGCACAATTCTTTCGTCTCTCGTACAAGAATTCGCACTGATCGCTCCTCGTACCTCAGGTCTTCGCCCAACTCAAGCGGAGTGAAGTCAATCACGTGTGAAGGGGCAAAGACATATCTTCTCAAAGCCGAGACGTGGAACACATCGTGGACCCCTGCATGTCGCGAAGGAAGTGCAATCTTGTAAGCCACAGGCCCAACTCGCTCCAAAACCTCAAATAGACCAATGAACTGTGGACTGAGCTGTCCACGAACTCCAAATCTGCGTATCCCTCTGGATGGCGAGACTTTCAAGAAGACATGATCACCAGCCTGAAACTCCAAGTCTTGCCTCCTCATATCAGAATAGCTCCTTTGTCGACTCTGGGCGGTCTCAAGATGTCGTCGCACCGTTATGACCTTTTCCTCTGCTTCCAACAGAACGTCTGGGCCCAAAGTCTTTCTCTCACCAACGTTACTCCAATGTAGGGGTGAACGACACTTGCGTCCATACAACGCCTCAAATGGAGCCATCTAGATGCTCGCTTGATAGCTGTTATTGTACGCAAACTTAACCAGTCTCAAATGTTGATGCCACCCTCCTCCAAAATCTAGGACACAAGCTCTCAACATATCCTCAAGGGTCTGAATGGTCCGTTCCGACTGACCATCTGTCTATGGGTGAAACGTTGTACTAAAATAGAGCTGAGTACCTAACGCTGTCTGTAGGCACCTCCAAAAGTGCGAGACGAACTGTGGGTCTCTATCAAATACAATAGAGGTAGGCACCCCATGTAACCTCACTACCTCGTCCAAGTAGAGCTGAGCGAGTCGATCTCCGGACCACGTAGTCTGCACTAGTAAGAAGTGAGCAGGCTTGGTCAGTCTATCCACTATCACCCATATGGCATCAATCCACCCTGCGCTCTCGGTAACCCCACGACGAAGTCCATGGTGATCTGATCCCACTTCCACTCTGGCACAAGAAGACTCTGAATCTTGCCAGCAGGTACTTGATGCTCTGCTTTTACTTGCTGACGAGTTAAATACTGGGCCACATATCTTTCAATATCTCGCTTTATTCCATTCCACCAGAAGTGTGCCTTTAAATCCTTATACATTTTAGTTGCACCAGGATGAACCATATAAGGTGAGTAATGAGCCTCTCTCAAAATCTCCTCTCGGATCTCTACATCTATAGGCACAGACAGTCGGTCCCTATACCGTAGTACTCTCGAACTGTCAACTCCAAAGTCTCCTATCTGACCGCTCTCAATCTGGTCTCGAATCTTCATCAAATGAGGGTCTACACTCTGTTTTTTCCTGATCTTGTCCAACAGAGTAGGCTGCAAGACCATAGACATAAGTCTTGCAATAGCCACAGGGGACACCACCTCAAGACCAAGTCACCGCAACTCCTCAAGTAATGGCGTCTGCTGAGTGATCAACATACTCAGGCACTGCACTGACTTTCTGCTCAACGCATCTGCCACCACGTTCACCTTACCGGGATGATATTGGATGCTGACATCATAATTCTTCAATAACTCCAACCACCGGCGTTGCCTTAGGTTCAATTTCTTTTGGGTGAACAGATACTTGAGACTTTTATGATCAGTGAAAATCTCACAGTGCTCCCCATACAGGTAGTGACGCCACAACTTCAATGTGAATACCACAGTGACAAGCTCTAAGTCATGCGTTGGATAATTCTTCTCATAATCCTTCAATAGCTGCAAAGCATAAGCAATTACCCTACCATGCTGCATCAACACACAACCCAAACCACTGTGTGACGCATCACTATAGATCACAAATCCTTCCCCCATAACTAGAAGGGCAAGGATATGGGCCGTCATTAGTCTCTCTTTCAACTCTTCGAAGCTCCTCTTGCAGTCCTCACTCTAGATAAACTTGATTTCTTTACGAGTCAATCGAGTGAGGGGTGTGGACAGCTTCGCAAAGCCTTCTACAAATCGACAGTAATATCTCGCTAACCTAAGGAAACTCCTCACCTCGATAATCGTCGTAGGTCTGGGCCAGTCCCGAATAGCATCAATTTTCTTCGAGTCAACTGCCACTCCACCGGCTGAAACTATATGGCCCAAGAAAGCTACCTCTCGAAGTCAAAACTCGTACTTTTTTAGCTTGGCATACAATTTCTTCTCTCTCAGAAGCTGCAATACAATCCTTAAGTGCTCCTCGTGCTCAGCATCACTCCAGGAGTAAATTAGGATATCATCAATAAATACCACTACAAATTTATCCAAGAACGGCTTAAAGACCCGATTCATCAAATTCATAAATGCGGTAGGGGCAATAGTTAATCAGAAAGGCGGGCATTAGTTAATCTGAAAGGCATCACTGTAAACTCATAATACCCGTACCGCATTCTAAAAGCTGTCTTGGGTATGTCCCCGGTCCTCACCTTCAGCTGGTGGTAATCCGACTACAAATCAATTTTCGAGAAGACACAAGATCCTTATAGCTGATCAAACAGATCATCGATGCGCGGCAAAGGATACTTGTTCTTGATGGTCACTTTATTCAACTCTCGATAATCCACACAAAGTCTAAGTGAACTATCCTTCTTCTTCACGAATAACACCGGCACTCCCAAAGACGACACACTGGGTCTCACAAATTCTTTTTTCATCAGATCCTGAAGTTGCGCCTTAAGCTCTCTCAGCTCAGCTAGTGCCATTCTATAGGATGCCTTTGAGATTGGCGTGGTTCTAGAGACCACGTCAATCACAAACTCAATCTCCCTATTCGGCGGCATAGTCGTCAACTCAGGGGGAAAGACATCCGAAAACTCACGGACTATAAGGATATCCTCGAGTCCCGGTGCCCCCGTAGGCACCTCTAGAACAGTCGCTAGAAAGGCGATACATCCTCGACTCATCATCTGTCTGGCCCTTGCTGAAGAAATTCATGCCGCGAACAGCGTGCACCTGCAGCCTCTATAGACAAACTCCTCCTGGCCTGGCTCGCGAAATTTCACTGTCCTAGCTCCATAGTCGATCGTCGCGAAGTAACATGCCAGCCAATCTATGCCGAGCACTAATATCAAAATCCTGCAACTACCCTAAGACCAACAGGTCTGCGGGCATAATCTAAGATCCCAACTGCACTGGACAAGCCCAACAACACTCGGCCACATAAAAAATATGATAAAAAATCTGCACCTCTCGTGCATGTGGTAACGGCCCTATCTCTAGTCCATACAGTGACGCAAATGCTCGACTAATGAATGAATGTGATGCACCTGTATCAAATAATGCACGAGCCCTAATATTAAAAATCAAAATGATACCTGCCACCACATGATATGCTGCCATGGAGTCCTCAACGTGAGTTGCATAGACTCTGCCGCTCTGTGCCTGCTATTGCCGCTCTGCCTGTCGTGGCACTGAAGCCCGGTCTGCCTGGCTATAAGTCGGTGGAGCTCCGAATGTCTGCTGAGGTACAAGAGGAGCCGATGCTGTCGAAGGTGCTGGCGATGCTGCTCGGGGACAAGCTACCCGTAGATGCCCTGACTGACCACATCCAAAACACCGGCCCTCTCTCTGCTCGTAGTGCCGAGGCTCGCGTGGTCCCCCACAAATGACACATCTTTGCGGCCTCCTCTGCTGCTGTCCCTGCTGACGGGATCCACCAGACCGCTGTCGCCCCGAAGATCCATGACTCTGAGAGCGTGATCATGGAGGCCTCGGTGGACGTCTACCACTGGTCTGTCCCCCGTCGTCAGGGGCCGGGCGCTTCCTCTCCTACTCTGTCCTGTCACTGCTGCCCGCTCTTTGACTACTGTCTCTCCTCGCTCAACCCACAATGCCTGCTTGACGGACGCATCTAGAGTCTGCAACCTCTGTGCCTGCACTAATATGAAGATCTCCGGCCTCAATCCTCGCTCATACAGATAAACCTTGTGAGCCTCATCCCTCGCCACAAAAGGCATGCAGTTCAGCAGTTTAGTAAATTCGCAGGTGTACTCCTAAACTGATCGGTCTCCTTGCCGCAGATTTTTCAGATCTTCCTCGAGTTTCTACTTTACACTGCTTGGGAAAAAAGACCCGTACAACATCCCTCGAAACTCGCTCTATCTCATCTGCAGCGAATCCAAGGATTTATCCCGCCGCATCCAACTCCACGATGTATGCGCATCGCCTGCCAAACAGTGCACCGCCAGGTGGACCTGCTCGCGCTCTGGTATAAAAGATCCTCAAATAGCTTCTCCATAGCACAGACCCACGCCTCCACAACCTAAGGCTCAGTACGGCTACTATCGAAGCGGGGCAGATCGAATCTGTAAAAGCGGGCCAACCTCTCCGTAATCCGCTTCCGTTCGGCCTCTGTCATCTGCCTATCTGACTGCGATGTCTCTCCAATAGGCGCGGCCGGTGCTATTGCAGGTAGGGGTGCAACTGTGGCTGGAGCACCCGCTGGGGTAGTCGAGGGTAGCGCCTGCGGCTCTGACGCTCTAGGTGCTGCACTCGGCTACTGAGTGAATGTGTCGCACATCCTCTGTAATAGTGCACCCTGCTGTCTGGTCACCTCTGTCAGGGCAGCTAACTGCTCCCTCAAGTCTAAGGGTGCACTAGGTCCCGTCTGCTCTGGCACCTCAGGTGACGTGGGATTAGACCGCGTTGATTGTCGATCTCGGCACCGAGGAGGCATCTTAACCACCTGAAACGAACACATGTCAGTTACATCACACAAAATAACTCTCGAACAACCAAACGAAAGTCTAGAAGGGCGTCTCTTTTTTCTCACGATATTATGTCGTCTGCAGCTAACATAGTTCATCTGGCAGAAAAAGATACGACTCATTCGATCACTCTCTACACTCCAGGAAGAGCTCAACTACTCAATTACCGACTTTCGCAGCAACTCAAGTCTCTCACGTCTTGCTTTCCTAAGGTCCGCCGAAGCCTAGGGTTTCCTAAGTCCCGACGACCTATCCCTAAGCTCTGATACCAACTTAATCTGTCACGCCCCGGGTTCCAGCTTTTTCGGGCTCGCCAACAGATCTGCCATATACACAGAATTTTTTTCATATACACGAAGCGATAGCTGAACCTGCAAATATGTAAGTACAACTACAAGAAAGTAACAGAGCTGCTAAAACAGAAATATATATATAAGGCCAACAGTACACACATCACTAAAGTATATCTTTGTATACAAAATATAAGAGGTACAAACTCATCTCCTCACTCTATAATATCCATAACTGTATGTATATGGCCACAAAAAGAAACTATCTCCCAAAAGGGTGCTCCTCTAGCACGATGTCCGGGGTGGACATGGATCTAACTCACAACTTTCTTACCTCGATCGGAAGCTGCAGCGGCAACAGAAGGCTCTGCAAAAAGAATGATAACAGCAGATGCGGGAACTACTATATAACCAGTAGTCCTCAGTGGGTACCGTCACCGACCTCCACAGCCTACCCACTATATCTACGACTAGCAGGTGAAAGGAACAGTAAAGTAAGCTGGAAGAAACTCTACAGCTACTATGTCACTATACTACCTCTAGCCATGTCATGCTCTCTGTATACATATGCATCACTAACTAAGAAATACCATCTCTGACCCAATCCAACAGGGACTGCCTGTACGGCCCGTCCAGCCTATGCCTAAGCTACACCGTACACCACCCCGAGGGTAGCCGGCGTAAGTAAGAATGTCCAACCAGGACTGCTACGACATCAAAGCAAGAAAGCCAGACTACGGAGCGGCACTCGTGGGCGCGACCCAACCGAGTATGCAAGCATGTCTTTGTCAAGCTCAAGCAGGCTCACAGGCTATAATCAATGCAGATGGTCAACAGGTGAAGACACCAAAGCTCACGTGCCCTCAGCACAATCTGATGTAACAAGTATAGATCTAGGTTCACCGTCAACCCCGACGACACCCTGTAAGTTACGGGGGAGCCCTAACGATCTATCTAGATACTATCAATACCTAGAGGGGAGGTGAATAGGTATAACGGCCAAACCACAAATCTCGATGCAATAAAATAAATGCGGAAATAAAAATAGCACACCGAGATTTACGTGGAAAAACTCCAACTAGGAGTAAAAAACCCACGGGACCAACACGCGATAACAATCCACTAAGAAATAAAAGATTACAAGGTGATTACCGACTCCACGAACTCAACCTCTCCTTTATCTTCTTTGGATCTCGCGCACACCACCGGGTTGTCCACGCCCCACGTTCGAATCCACGAACGTCACGTCCCGAATCCACAAGACGCGCAACTTCGAATCCACGAAGCCTTCTACACACCAAATCCACGACGCCCATACGAATCCACGAGCGCACTCCGTCCGGAGCAAGAACAATAACGTCGATGATGATTTATTGCTTAGAATATCATTGAAGATCTGTGGGAATAATCTCTAAGCAATTCTCAAATTGATTCTAGAAGAACATTAAAGATCTAGGACACCATGAATCAATTTGAGAGAAGCTTGATGTAGAAGATGAGGAAAATGACTACCTACAAGCTTCTAGGGTTTCTAAAAGGTATTCTATAATTAACCACGTTTTAGAGACACCCCCACATCTTATTTATAGGTTTAGAAGCAATCCGAAATAGACTAGAATTGAAAACTGATTTTAAAAAGGTTTGGAATCAAATTAGGATTACAAAACTGATTTTAAAAGGTTTGGAAGCAATTAGAATAAATTTAGGATTGCAAAACTGATTTTAAAAAATCTACTATCTTATTTATAGGTTTGGGAGACATTAGAATCAGAGTAGGATTGAAAAAATATATTTTCAAAAAATCGCGACGGGTCGGGGTCCGGACCTTGGATGCAGGATCCGGACTCTGAACCTCTCCAGCGTTTCATAGTCCGGACCTCAGCCCTCAGGGTCCGGACCATCCCTACGTGACAGCCAGGGAGGCGTACGGGTTCCGGACCTCACCTCAGGGTCCGGATCCTGAAAATTGAAAAACTCAATTTTTAAATTTTAAATCAATTTGTATCTATTCTAATGTCTTCCAAACACTTATAAATGATTATAAATCATCATCAAGATTATTTAAACTTACCAAGCATCGTGAATTCATACGTTGAGTCTTCGAGTCTTCAAACTTCGTCTCTTCTTCTTTGAACCATCAAGATTCCGGCTCACTTCACGAAATATGCCAATATAAAATCCGTAACAATCTTCCCCTTTGGCAATTTCGTGACGAAACCTAAAATTACATAAAACACTCACGATGCTCATCTCTCCAGAAACTTTAAAATTCATTGTCATCACCAAAATAATGAACTTCCCGCGTGAAAGATCCAAATAAAATCGAAATTACAATTTTGTAACTCCTAAAACAAACTCTATGACTTAGACACACATGGAGTCTTGAAGTCTTCAAAGACCTGCAAAAAGTTTTCATTCTCCACGAACAAAGTTAGTAGAAAAAATATATCAAAATCTCTCTTCCTTTGTTCATGCGTCTAAGTTACGGGGGAGCCCTAACGATCTATCTAGATACTATCAATACCTAGAGGAGGGGTGAATAGGTATAACGGCCAAACCACAAATCTCGATGCAATAAAATAAATGCGGAAATAAAAATAGCACACCGAGATTTACGTGGAAAAACTCCAACTAGGGGCAAAAAAATCCACGGGATCAACACGCGATAACAATCCACTAAGAAATAAAAGATTACAAGGTGATTACCGACTCCACAGACTCAACCTCTCCTTTATCTTCTTTGGATCTCGCGCAAACCACCGGGTTGTCCACGCCCCACGTTCGAATCCACGAATGTCACGTCCCGAATACACAAGACGCGCAACTTCGAATCCACGAAGCCTTCTACACGCCGAATCCACGACGCCCATACGAATCCACGAGCGCACTCCGTCCGGAGCAAGAACAATAACGTCGATGATGATTTATTGCTTAGAATATCATTGAAGATCTGTGGGAATAATCTCTAAGCAATTCTCAAATTGATTCTAGAAGAACATTAAAGATCTAGGGCACCATGAATCAATTTGAGAGAAGCTTGATGTAGAAGATGAGGAAAATGGCTACCTACAAGCTTCTAGAATTTCTAAAAGGTATTCTATAATTAACCACGTTTTAGAGACACCCCCACATCTTATTTATAGGTTTAGAAGCAATCCGAAATAGATTATGATTGAAAACTGATTTTAAAAAAGTTTAGAATCAAATTAGGATTGCAAAACTGATTTTAAAAGGTTTGGAAGCAATTAGAATCAATTTAGGATTGCAAAACTGATTTTAAGAAATCTATCATCTTATTTATAGGTTTGGGAAACATTAGAATCAGAGTAGGATTGAAAAAATATATTTTCAAAAAATCGCGACGGGTCGGGGTCCGGACATTGGATGCAGGGTTCGGACTCTGAAACTCTCCAGCATTTCATAGTCCGGACCTCAGCCCTCAAGGTCCGGACCCTCCCTGCGTGACAGCCAGGGAGGCGTACGGGTTCTGGACCTAACCTCAGGGTCCGGATTCTGAAAATTGAAAAACTTAATTTTTTTATTTTAAATCAATTTTTATCTATTCTGATGTCTTCCAAACACTTGTAAATGATCATAAATCATCATCAAGATTATTTAAACTTACCAAGCATCGTGAATTCATACGTTGATTCTTCGAGTCTTCAAACTTCGTCTCTTCTTCTTTGAACCATCAAGACTCTGACTCACTTCACGAAATATGCCAATATAAAATCCGTAACAATCTTACCCTTTGGCAATTTCGTGACAAAACATAAAATTACATAAAATACTCACGATGCTCATCTCTCCAGAAACTTTGAAATTCATTGTCATCACCAAAATAATGAACTTCCCGCGTGAAAGATCATCGAAATTATAATTTTGTAACTCCTAAAACAAACTCTATGACTTAGACACACATGGAGTCTTGAAGTCTTCAAAGACCTGCAAAAAGTTTTCATTCTTCACGAACAAAGTTAGTAGAAAAAATATATCAAAATCTCTCCCCCTTTGTTCATGCGTCTAAGTTACGGAAGAGTCCTAACGATCTATCTAGATACTATCAATACCTAGAGGGGGGTGAATAGGTATAACGGCCAAACCACAAATCTCGATGCAATAAAATAAATGCGGAAATAAAAATAGCACACCGAGATTTACGTGGAAAAACTCCAACTAGGAGTAAAAAATCTACGGGACCAACACGCGATAACAATCCACTAAAAAATAAAAGATTACAAGGTGATTACCGACTCCACGGACTCAACCTCTCTTTTATCTTCTTTGGATCTCGCGCACACCACCGGGTTGTCCACGCCCCACGTTCGAATCCACGAACGTCACGTCCCGAATCCACAAGACGCGCAACTTCGAATCCACGAAGCCATCTACACGCCGAATCCACGACGCCCATACGAATCCACGAGTGCACTCCGTCCGGAGCAAGAACAATAACGTCGATGATGATTTATTGCTTAGAATATCATTGAAGATCTGTGGGAATAATCTCTAAGCAATTCTCAAATTGATTCTAGAAGAACATTAAAGATCTAGGGCACCATGAATCAATTTGAGAGAAGCTTGATGTAGAAGATGAGGAAAATGGCTACCTACAAGCTTCTAGGATTTCTAAAAGGTATTCTATAATTAACCACGTTTTAGAGACACCCCCACATCTTATTTATATATTTAGAAGCAATCCGAAATAGACTAGGATTGAAAACTGATTTTAAAAAGGTTTGGAATCAAATTAGGATTGCAAAACTGATTTTAAAAGGTTTGGAAGCAATTAGAATCAATTTAGGATTGCAAAACTGATTTTAAGAAATCTACCATCTTATTTATAGGTCTGGGAGACATTAGAATCAGAGTAGGATTGAAAAAATATATTTTTCAAAAAATCGCGGCGGGTCGGGGTCCGGACCTTGGATGCAGGGTCCGGACTCTGAAACTCTCCAGCGTTTCATAGTCCGGACCTCAGCCCTCAGGGTCCGGACCCTCCCTGCATGACAGCCAGGGAGACGTACGGGTTTCGGACCTCACCTCAGGGTTCGGATCCTGAAAATTGAAAAACTCAATTTTTATATTTTAAATCAATTTTTATCTATTCTAATATCTTCCAAACACTTGTAAATGATCATAAATCATCATCAAGATTATTTAAACTTACCAAGCATCGTGAATTCATACGTTGAGTCTTCGAGTCTTCAAACTTCGTCTCTTCTTCTTTGAACCATCAAGACTCCGACTCACTTCACGAAATATGCCAATATAAAATCCGTAACACACCCTACAGTACGGAACAGCCTAAACTTTGCTGTAAAAACGAGCTCGGCATCTCAGCACGAGCGTAATCTCAACCTACACTCATCCAAGTATTCATGACGCACTAACAGCAGTGATACAAAGGTGAAATCAGCTCCCAAAGTTAAATCTGATAATTTTTTCGAAAAATGAAGCGTGTAGGTTTTATGAGTTTTCTCCTAACTCAACTCCTATGTTCATCGTGTAGCAATCCTATAAAATCATAACTCAAGTTTTGAATTCATATTTCAATTAATAATATGCAATTTTATGAATTCGAGTTACTAACAGGATAATCAATATAAACTATGCGTGCTGAAAATCTCTATAACTTAGGAGGGATTCTGAAGATTTCGGTTAACTAATACTCACCTCAAGTGCTAATCCAACCACGGAACGAAGGACTCGAGAACCAACAACTCGAACAACTCCCTCTCCAACTACAGCACTTCTGGATCATCCAGCAGCAGGTTCTGGGTGCCCAGATCTTGAGTCCAGATCTGCCCACTGCCAGCTCCATGTCTACCTGAGTTCAACTTAGAATTTAGCTCAATCCTAGGTTTAAAGTCAAGAAAACTTTGAGGATCAAAATGGCAACCTAAGAGGGGGGTGAATTAGGTTTCTAAAATAAAATGCTAAATAATCAAGTAATTTAAAAACTCGAAACAAATAAAGTGAGAGAAAGTGAGGAGATAGAGAAATGCAAACTCAAGAAGCACGCAGTCGATTTGTTTCGAGGTTCGGCACTTTGCCTACGTCCCCGCCAACTTCTCAACACAAGAGAACGTTGGATCTCCACTAGACGATACTTTTGCGGGCAAGCACCAAGCCTTCACACCAACACCTTCTTCTCTCAAGAAGGTTACACTTTCAAGCTTCAACACTTTTCTTTTCTCTCTTTTACAAGATTATATCTCACTACAAATTACACTCTAGTTTAGAGAGAATTGAGAGCTAAGAGTATTAAAAACACTGAAGTATATAAGCTCAAATGGGCTTGAAAATCCTTGCTCAGAAAGGCCTCAACACCATCTATTTATAGCCTCAGCCAGCATCAGGTCGTTGCACTTTCGGGCGCCCTAAACAGGAATTCGGGCGCCCAGAAGTTGAGCACGCGCACTGCACATCCAGCGGCCTGTCAGATCCCGTGCGCCGCTTTTCTGGATCCGTACATTCGAGCCTCCAGAAATTGTGGGCGCCTAGATCACGCGCGTCAGCTTTTCTGACCCAGCCAGACCACGCGCGTCGCTTTTCTGGATCCGTACATTCGGGGCTCCAGAAACTTATGGGCGCCAAGATTATGCGCGTCGGCTTTTCTGACACTGTCAAACCACGCGCGCCACTTTTCTGGATCCGTACATTCGGGGCTCCAGAAACTTGTGGGCTCCCAGATCACGCGCGTCAGCTTTTCTGACACAGCCAAACCATGCGCGCCGTTTTCACTGAGCAGAACTTTCGGACCTCCATAAGTCAACTTGTGGGCGCCCAGATCACGCGCGTCAGCTTTTCTGACACTGTCAGACCATGCGCACCGTTTTCTCTGAGCAAAACTTTCGGGCCTCCAGAAGTTAACTTGTGGGCGCCCAGATCACGCGCGTCAGCTTTTCTCACTCAGCCAAACCATGCGCGCCGTTTTCTCTAAGCAGAACTTTCGGACCTCCAGAAGTTGTGGGCTCTCAGATCACGCGCGTCAGCTTTTCTGACACTGTCAGACCATGCACACCGTTTTCTCTTAGCAGAACTTTCGGGCCTCCAGAAGTCAACTTGTGGGCGCCCAGATCACGCGCGTCAGCTTTTCTGACACTGTCAGACCATGCGCGCCATTTTCTCTGAGCAGAACTTTCGGGCCTCCAGAAGTTGTGGGCGCCCAGATCAGGTGAAGAAGTTTCTTGACCACCCAAACAGCAAACAGGCAGGATCCACAAAACACACCAGATTCGGATCCACTTTAGGGCGCCCATAACAGAGTCCAAAACAGTAACTTGACAGAAAACTGATTCTGAGCAGATTTTGAGAGCTTTACAAGTAGGATCAAATAGAGATTTGTTCAAATGATATATAAAAGGATAAGTAGAATAATTTAAACTTAGCTCAAAGTTTCTCACTCTAATCTTAAAGCATAATATAAACAGATTAAGGAATAGAGAGTGTGAGTTTGTCTATTTGACAAAGGAAGCAAGCATAGCTTCAAGTGGTGAAGCTTGGTGCTAGAAGATTGCCCATCTTGAGTCCTTTTTGAAGATAGAGAAGTCTAAACACAAAACTCAAGATAAAAGATTAGTCCAATAATCGTGATTATTTGTTATCATCAAAATCTAATGAATGATTAGGGCCACTAGGCCAACAAACTTCACCAAACTTACCCCTGCAGTGGAGAGGATTGAGGTGGACTTAATTCTCAGCTCCCTCACAAAGATCGAGCTTCCAAAACAGCAACAAAAGTCCTTCCCTGCAATCTGGATCCAGAAAGGAGAGTCCAGATCAGGATCCAAAACTTCTGCACTATAGTGGTTAAATTCTAATAGAGCTTAATTCTAAAAGTTTCAACCTGGAACTTCAATTCCAACAGCTCCATCAGCAAGAAGGCAAGAAGGAACTCACTTTAATCCTTCCAAAAGGAATCTACTAGAATTTGGACTCAAAATCCCAAAAATTCTACCAAAATCCTCAAAACTGCGTATAAAGCTTAACTTTTTCAAATTCGGCATAAATCTCACCTCCAAAACAGCAATTTTGGTGTGGAAATACTTCTAAACCAGTTGGGCAAGATGGAAAATCAATCCCAACCTCAAAAAATCCCACCTTGCAAGAATCGGATCCAAGAAATCCAATAAAAACTCAAATTCAGCTCAAAACACTAAGTTTCTCCAAAATTCTAGCAACACAATGCTACTAACCTGAATTATTTGCTGTTAGAATGACCCAACACACTCTCCCTCAAGTCTAGATCCACAAAATAGCTTCCTACAGCAATCAGACGCATCAACGTTGCACACGAGCAAGTTCTTCCACATCTGCTGCTGGAATTCCTGCCGAATCTTGATGCTCCAATGAGGAAAGATGGAATTGGGCTGATTTGAGGAGGAATTGGATGAAGAAATCAAGTTTGATGTGAAGGGAAGGAGAAAAGAGTTCAAGGGGGACGTACAATTGCTTTTATAGAGGTGTAGGTTAGATACAATAAGCCTCAAGAATAAAAGAGTTAAACATGTTACTCTGCTGAAAATTTCAGATTCGGGCACCCTAAACCACTTCTGGGCGCCCTAAACCTCCTCCCAGCATTTAGGGCTCACTCCGCCGTGGTCTGGTGCACCCTAAACTGCTCCGGCGGATCTCACCTATCACCGGCCACGTGTCAGCACGTTCGATATTCACGAGGGTGAACTTTCGGACCCACTTTCGGGCACCCTAAACTAGATCTGAAATGACTGCAGCAATGCATACTAAACAACATTCTGAATCTGGGCGCCCAAAACCACTTCTGAGCACCCTAAACTGTCAGAACTTCAGTTTTGGCTTAATTGAGTACGTCGAGTCCGTTTTCGCGTTTATTTCGCGCCAAAATGACTCTGACTCGTCTCGACACTCCACAGATGTGTCGAGTGGTCGCTGATACTGCAGTCATTCTGACAGTTATACCCCAGGGACACTATAGGCAGCATTGTGCTGTTTGAGAAACCCACAGATATTTATATATAGCACCTGCAAAAGTGAAAGGAAGAAGAATGCAACAGGCCTAACAGTAGGCATTAATGATTGAGCCTAACCCAAGCCATCCCATCTAAATCTTAAGCAATCCTTTTTATATCTTATACAATCTGTAAACAATCTGCGGGAAAAAAAATTCTCATTTTTTTACTCTGATCTAGAGTGATTTGGGGTGAGATAAGGTCTAAAGAGCAAACAAACATCATCATGATGGCCAGCCAATCGGCCGGCGGACGCATTACAGTGGCTATGGAGGTAAGTGAGAAGGGAAGGGAAGGCAAGAAGAGAGAGGCATAGGAGGGATTAGGGTGTAGACTTAACTATAACCTATCTTACCTCCATAGATAGGGTCCTAGCTGCATCAGGAAAAAATAGGGAGTAGGTGTCATCATTGGGTAGATATCGCAAGAGAGATAGAGAGATAGTAGAGGAGGGAGGAGAGAGAGAGAAGGGCAGAGAGAGACACATCTGAAGGAGGAGGGAGAGAGGAGAGATGAAGAGTAGACGGAGTCCACCACATGGAGGGGGTCGATGAAACATATCGAAGAGGCGGTCGATCGCGACCGTACAATTACGACGCACGGCGATCAGAAGAAGGAGAAAGAAGGCAAGGTAGAGAAAGGGAAGAGGAGAGGGAGAGAGACACATCGGGGAAGAGACGGTCGATAGCGACCGTTCAACCTATCAGAAAAGGGGGAGAGAGAGGGGGTAGGGTAGAGAGAGAAAGGAAAAGGGATAGAGAAAGACGCGAGAGAGAGAGAGAGGAAATAGGGAAGAGGGACGGGTCTAGAGAGAAAGGGTCGATCGCGACCGTTCAAACGCGAAGCGGGGCGGAGAGAGAGAAAGTAGGGTAGAGAGAGGGAAGGAATAGAGAGAGACGCAAGAGAGATGAAAGAGGAGAGAGAGAGACGCATCTAGGGAGGGTTAGCAATCGAAAGAGCGAGAGAGAGAGAGAGGGGAGGGAAGAGAGAAAGAGCGATGCATCTAAAAAAAAATTATTAAGAGGCCGCTACGTGGCGAAAGCAATGGTACGTATAGCCATATAATTTTGGAGGACCGCTAAATTATATATTATTAAAAAAATTTGGACATTTGATGCTGTGCATGCACAGAAGAGCTTTCTTTTGTCTCCACGTGCTAGTCTAGCACAGCAGTTGGTTCTGTTTGATTCCGCTACCGGAGTATACACCGCAATAGCTTCTTGCCAATCCAAAAGTCAAATAGTTTCGAAATCCACCGCATCCGAGAGGCACCAAAATTTTGTATTCTTCGGAGCAGTCACATCGCAGTAGTAATTTGTTTGTGTTTAGGTGGACCCATCATCAAAGACGGGAAAGAAAAGGTCAAATCCAACTCGCTCTCTCTCTCTCTTGTCCTCATCATCACGGGCCTACACATAGGGCCAGGTACGAATTAATGGAAGCATACAATACAATCTAATGAATGGACAGTTTGGGACACCGTCCATATATCCATCGTCTGCTATGTACACACATGCATGATGATGCTTCTTATTCAACCCGGATGGGATAAAGGGAAAGGACAAGTGTACGTAAACTTCTCACCAATAAAATTGTAACAATCGACATACATCGCATCGTCAAATTCCAATCCACATTTCTTTTTTTGTCTTTTTGTCTTTTTTTTGGTGTGTCACTTCAACTCGGTTACGTCAGGAGACGCCACCGGCACGACGGCGGTGCCGCCGGTCGCCTCTTCGGCGGCCGCTTCCTCTTCCGACAGCTCCGACTGATCCCGCCTGGGATCGTAGCGCTGGACGACGAGCACCGACGTCGTGGTGGACGTGAACTCCGACGACGCCAGGTAGCCTCCTATGGGCCCCAGCTCCGGGCAGTCTGCCCTCTCGAGTAGCGGCTCCGCGGGCGGCGACCGGCCCACCAGGAAGAGGTTGAACCTGCCCATCTCTCTTATCGCCGCCAGCACCTCGGCCCTCCCGGCCGAGGCCTTCTCCTCGTAGCGGACGTCGGACGCGTCGACGTCGGATCTCGCCTTCGATGCTTTCGCCTTGAACGCCGCGACGGCGGCGTCGTCGGCGGCGCGGTCGGCTTCGTCGGAGTCTAAGCGCGCGGTACGGGCGAAGCGGGCGAGGGTGACGGCGATGCCGGGGTGCTCGGCCATGCGCGCGGCGAGGGCGAGGGCCTCGCGGTCGTCGGGCCCGCCGAAGAAGAGCGCGGCGACGGAGAAGGCGACGTCTCTGGCGGGGACCTGCGCGGCGCCGCCGAGGCCGCGGTCGACGAGGACGGCGACGGAGCAGGGCGCGCGGCGGAGGACGCGCTTGTTGACGAGGTGGTAGGCGTGGCCGACGGACTCGAGGGAGCCGTCGAGCTGCAGCGTCTTGTGGAAGGGCAGCAGGACGAGCGCGGCGCGCTTGCGCAGCGCGCTGTCGATGATGTCCTGGTGGATGGTGGCGAGGTCCGAGATGGCCGTCATCGGCCGCACCGACACCGAGCTCAGCCGCCCGTACGCCTCGAACGCCACCTGCACCACCTCCCCGCCCTGGCCGCTCCCGCCGCGGCCGCTGACGGGCACGCCGTTGCGCCGCGCGCGCTGCACCATCGATATCGCCGACGACCGCTCGGACAGCTCCACCAGGTGCACGGCGTAGACCGTCAGCCCGCGCCGGCGCGTCCCGCGCGACGACTCGACGACGTTGATGATGGTGGGGATGTTGCGGCTGGTGTGGAAGCAGGCCAGCACGCGCAGCTCGCTCTCGGCGTCGGCGCGCTCGACCGCGCGGTGCTTGTAGGGCGCGGCGCGGCGCGCGGGCTTGTAGATGGCCATGACGACCGGGGTGGTGATGAAGGTGGTGACGAGCGCCATGAGGACGAGGATGGCGAAGGCCTCGTCGTTGAGCACCTTGCGGTCCCTGCCGATGTTGAGCACGATGAGCTCCACGAGGCCCTTGGTGTTCATGAGGAAGCCGAGGGTGAGGGCCTCGCGCGCGGGCACGCGCACGAGCCGGGCGACCAGGAAGGTGCCGCCGATCTTGCCGAGGCAGGCGTTGGCGACGACGAGCACGAGGAGCCCCCACGAGCGGGCGCCGCGGATGCTGGCCACGTCGGTCTTGAGGCCGCTGGACACGAAGTAGAGCGGGAGGAAGAGGCCGGAGACGAGGTCCTCCACCTTCTCGATGAGCACCCCGGCGAAGGGCCCGTCCTTGGGGACGATGATGCCGACGACGAAGGCGCCGAAGAGCGCGTGGATGCCGATGGCGTCCGTGACGAAGCCCGCGGCGAGGACGGCGACGAGGGTGGCGCAGATGTAGACCTCCCTGACGGGCTCGCCCTCGGGGGAGCGGCGGGCCATCCAGGCGAGCACGGGGCGGAGGAGGAGAGCGAGGGCGGCGACGAAGGCGGCGGCGGTGAGGAGGACCCAGAGCGCGACGAGCGGGGAGCCGGAGCCGGAGAGGGCGACGGCGAGGGCGAGGAGGATCCAGGCGACGACGTCGTTGACGGCGGCGGCGGACATGGCGATGCGGCCGATGTCGGTGGTCAGCAGCTTGAGCTCGGCGAGGATGCGGGCGAGGACGGGGAAGGCGGTGATGGAGAGGGCGACGCCCATGAAGACGAGGAAGGGCCCCTGGCGGGCGCCCTTGACGACGGTGGCGCGGAGGGCGACGGACGTGCCGATGCCCAGCACGAAGGGGAGCGAGATGCCCGCCAGCGCGATGGCCAGCGCGCTCTTCCCCGTGCGGCGGATGGCCCGCAGGTCCAGCTCCAGCCCCACCAGGAACAGGAAGAACAGCAGCCCGATGTTCGCCAGCGTGTCCAACACCGTCAGGCTCTGCTTCGGGAACACCGCGTTCATGAACTTGCTGCTCCGCCCCAGCGCCGACGGCCCCAGCAGTATCCCGCCCTGTGCCATTAATTACTTGTAATAAACTCATTGATCAACAGGCCATCCGTCAATTCTTTATTTTTATTTTTATTTTTATTTTTGGTTGTCGTCATCAAACCTAACCTAAACACTATTAATTTGTTTAATGATCAAGTGACTTCATCTAAATCCAACAGTGTTTTTTAAACTTAATAATAATAATTATTATTATTATTCCTAATTTTGTTTCTATGTAGGAAACATAAAATTAAATCACTTGTCGATCCTGGGCAAATGAGATGCAAAGTCATTAGTAGTGCTTACTTTTTAGAGATCTGAAAAAGGACACATAAAAAGGGTTTATGATGTTACATATTAAAAAGCTGGTTGACGTCCCCTCAAGGTACAAATCATACGTTGATCGTTGAGAGACAGATGAAAATTCTTTGGTGGTTATTTTTGTGGGGTCCGAAAATTTGTATAATTTTTTTAATGCACGAAGTGCATTAAATAAAAGAGGATTTATTATCGTTGACATTTTATAATTTCTTATCTTTACGTGTACAATAACTATATATTAAGGAAAAAAAAAAAGCAACAACTTTTAAGAATCTTAGTGAAAATATTTATTTAAGCAACACCTAATATTTTTTTTACTTTAATCACTCCTCACCTTTAATTGAATAATTTGCCCAAGCTCACCGGAGTAATGATCCTATACTATAATTCACTATGTACTCCAATTTTTTGCCAATTTGATAACAGGATGACTGAGGCGTTCGTGGTTTAATACTGGTAACAAAATAACTTATTTTTTTGATGAATGACTAGTCAAATTGTCTGAAACGGAAGCTATATATTTGGTGAATTGCAATAAAATTATTATTCAAGCTGCAAATTTCATTGATTGAACACTGAAATGATGATTACAATTTAGACAAAGAGATTAATTAGTTTGATGAATGACTAATAAATTACCTTCCCGCTAGCTCAACTGCAATTAATTAAGTAGGAATGAATGACAAAGAGTATATATATATATAGAGCACGGATATATACGTAGGGAGCAGGTAGCGAAATTATATAACTCACGATGATCTCGGCGATGACGCGGGGCTGGCGGAGGGGGCGGAGGAGGAAGGCGAGGACGCGGGTGAGCACGACCACCAGGCAGATCTGCAGGATGATCAGCGGCAGCGCAAAGTGCAGCGGGTCGTCCCCCTGCCACGCCCCGTTCGACGTCGCCTTCATCGGCGCCGGGCACGACGTCGTCGAACCACCCGACATCCTCTTCTAATTCTCTCCCTCTCTTTCTTCCTTCCTGTGCTCGACGATACAAAGTTCGGTTGGTTCAAAACAAGAAATGAGAGAAATAAAGAGAGCGAATTGAAGTAAGAGGTTTCGTCGTTTTTCGAGTGGCACTCGGTGGAGTTTCTACGGGGAGGTTGGCGTTGGTGCTCTATTTATAGCCAAATCTCGCTCCCTCTGCCCCTTTCTATCATCGGTTTTTACCAAACTACCCTCCGATTCGGAGTCATAAATATTGGGGTAAGAGCAATACTATTTTTATAAATATATATATAAATTTTAGGGATAACTTCAAATATCATCCCTGTGGTTTCGTACTTTCTCACTTTAGTGTCATGTGGTTTAAAACGTATCACTTTAGTACCCCGTGGTTTGGTTATTCTTTTTTTTGTTATCTTTTGTTAATTTTTTCGTTAAATTATACAGAAAAAACTTCAAATATCCCACCTATGGTTTATCTGTAGTTTTAACTTTCTCATTAATTTAACGAAAAAATTAACGAAAAGATAATAAAAAAAGAATAACCAAACCACAGGATACTAAAGTGATATGTTTTAAACCACAGAGCACTAAATTGAGAAAGCACGAAGCCACAGGGGTGATATTTAAAGTTATCCCTAAATTTTAACTAAAAATATAGGAGATTTATCTGAACTATAGTTTATTTTAAATTAATTATTCAATCTTTCACAATTTTAATTTTACTATCCAATCTTTTAATTTATTCGATCTTAGTCATATAATGGTGCCTTGACTTCAATATTTGAATGTATTTTTTATCCTTACTAGTTGAATAATTAGTATATTTTAAGCCATTCTCGCAACTACAAATTTATTAAAGTAAATAATTAGCAAGGTCGCTTTTTCGTGAGTTAACCACAATCTCAATTTTGAAAAGTAAACGGTTTCATTTGTGGGACTAATTGACCATATTTAAGTTACTAGGTACAAAGATTCTTTATGTCCATAATTTCTCAAAAAATAAATACACTCTTTTATATGTCGGCATCCATCTGTAAATCTTTTAAATTGCGTCCCCTGATTTATTTCAAATACTTTAATTTATGACACATAATGATACATAATGCTTTGGATTTTCTCCGGTGTAAAACTTGTTTACACTGATGTAAGTAAGAATCCTCTATGGTTTATTTCCATTTGGAAACTTTACATATGAGAATAATCCCACATAGAATCATAACTTGAAAAGTAAAGGATTATTGGTAAATATTATTAGGTCTACAAATATACCCGTTATGTTTTGGATTGTATTAATTTTTGTAGACACGTCACATTCTCGGACTTTATTTTTCACATTCTCGGATCTTTTTGCAACAAGTGTGAATAAACTAACAAGTGGTTACCAGTGTCAACTTATGTATCCCTTTCTTTCGAACTTCATCTTCTTTTTAAGTAATAATTATGAATTAAAAACGACAAAGCACAATTTAGTCTTCTATAATATTTAAACATGGAATTAATCATTTAGAAAAGAAGAGAGAGGAAAATGCTTGGCCCCTTTCAAAAAATAGCGTTTGGGTATAAGGAGGAGATAAGAGCTTATTCCCCTCTTTATACCCCCAACCAAACACTACCTTAATGTCTATAGTCAACTTTCTCTCAAAAAAAAAAAAAGTCTATAGTCAACTATTGTAAGTCGCCAAATTGTAATTAAGTCTTCTCTCTCTCTCTTTCTCTCTCTCTCTCTCCACTTTAATTTACCAACTTTATGCGAAAGGTTCAGAAACTTTAATTATTTAGTTATTAGTATTACTATGTAGTCGCGTGGAGCTATCTTGAGAACAATAACCACAGTTATAAAATTAGCAGTTGTTATGTAAAAAAATAATAAAACATTACATTAATCCAATAATGCAGATGATAATGTGTGTTTAAATAATTGACACATCTGTTAGATGTATGCCGTAGAAGTTAACTAAGTTGACACATGTATTCTTTTTACGACATAAATTTATATTTAATTTTATATGTTATGAATGAATTTAGATTTTTATTTCCATTCATATAGTGTATGTCTCCATGAATCGTCCAAGAAATTTATAAGATGACGACACATATTTTCAAGAGTTGAGAATTGAGACATGTGTCATTGTTGGTAATTTCTAAATGCTCCCGATCGATGGATCATCATAGGAACGGTGATTGACCCGGTAAAATTGGTGCACAGGTCACTTCCCTTTCGGGTAGACGAGTCTCAAGTCAACAGTGTGGGAACACTGGAGTGAATGTGCAGGTAGTTGTTAGAGAATAAGGATACCGAGCGTGACCAATGCAAGATGTCGCTTGGATTTCTACTCACTCGTCAGTGACTTACTTAATATTGCAGTAATGTGACTGGTCCTTTGACCTCCGGTGTTTCGGCTATTCACAATGAGGTTATTGTAATTTGACTGTACATACACTTGGTCCCTAATCATTTGGATTCTTGCAGTGCATATTGGCTGCAGTAGGTTCATTGTAAGAATAGAGTGTGCACCTATATAAAATTTATCTCCCTTGGTAGATAAGATTGTAAGTCCTATGTGATTTATGAGATTGAGTTTAGAAGACTTGGCTAGGACAGAGTAAATAGCGGAAAAGGTTTCTGATATTAGAAACTGGAGTCGAATAAATTTGTTATATGACAGATGATGGAGTTTGACGAGCTATTCTATGACCTCCGTCTAGTCGGGACCCATGATAGAAGGACTGTATAACACGTTAACTGCACCTAGAGGTTCAGTATTCTATTCTACTGAAATGACACTATATGTTGTTAGACATCACTGGTGGATTGTGGGACCAATGAGAGTTATCTCGATGATCGGCAATTTTTATTGGGCTGAGTTGAAATTGTGCAAACCCATTGAAAGGAGTTTTTGTGATATTATTGATGGAGATTACAATATATCTCATTACCAGATAGAATAGAACATATGGGATCACACACATAAGAGGTTGTGACTGATCGGATAGCTGGATCACGATTTTTAAATCGCCAAAGCTATAGTAGAGTTGCCGACCCTGATCTAATTATCAATATGTTGATAATTGGACTAATTTGTAATTATTACAAATTAGTAATATTAAAGTGCAAATATTGCAAGAGAGAACTTACTAATAATTAGTAAGTTGTGAGAGGACTTATGTGCAAATATTGCATTATTAATTTGATTTGATCAAATTAATATTGATTTCGAGTCGAATTAAATTAGAATTTAATCAATTGAACCGATTAAATATAAGATAAATTTAACCCTAAATTTGTTATTATTCTTAATAGTTATAATTTATTATAAAAAAGGAATATATCCCTCTATATATTATATTATACGTAAGTTTTTGAAAAAAATGGTAGCCGTCATCTCTCTCTTCTTCTCTGTTCTCTCCTCAAGTAGAGATCCTTTAGTAAAAATGATAACAATCTCATATGGATACTTGTAGGGGCGGGACGCATGTGCGGGTTTAAGCAAACCAATTTCACGATCATCAAATTACGGTGTAGATCTATCTATGCAAAAGTGAAGATCAGATCTTCCACTTTTTCTCTTTTAATCTTAAATATATGAGGATCCTATTCTGCATAGTTTTTGAGATTGAATCTCAAATTTTTAAAATCAAATTTGTTTGATTTTCTTTTTCGCTGTGTCTTTTACCGCATGCAACTCTTTCCATCTTCATCTTCTTTTTAAGTAATAGTTATGACTTAAAAAGGATAATGACAAAGCACAATTAGGCTTATACACATGTGAATTAATCATTTAGAGAGAGAGAGATGTTGGCTTAAATGGGACAGCATCCTGCCCTGTGGCGGGAGGCCATGTTGGGCCGAGTCAAGTTCGAAATGGCGTGAGGCTGGGTGGGCCGAGTCATGTTCGAAATGGCGTGCAGGCTGGTGGGGCCGAGTCACAATCAAGATCCGTGGGCGCTGTATCTATACGTTTTAAGTGAATTGGTTGCGTATTTCTAACAGCTCGAGCTTTTGGGATTAATGATTAGCGCCAACGATCCGACAAGAGAGAGTGTGGAAAATGCTTGGCCCCTTCCAAGAGTTTTTTAATGCCCATAGTCAACTCTTCATTATGAGTTGCCAAATTGTAATTACAAGTCTTCTCTCTCTCTCTCTCCCCACTTTAATTTACCCCACTTTATGCGAAAGATTCAGATACCTTAATTATTTAGTTATTAGTATTACTATGTACTCGTGTGGAGCTATATCTTGAGAACAATAATTAATTAACCACAGTTATAAAATTGGCAATTGTTATGAAATTAATAATTAATAAAACATTATTTTACACCAATAATGCAGATGATAATGTGTGTTTAAATAATTGACAAATCTATATGGAGTGAGAAGACCAGCCACTCCGGATAAGGATCCAGCCTGTTTTATAGCTTGTCAAAAACAACTAATTAACTTCGTAGGATATAAAGTATTAAATATACTCTTTTTTAACACCATAATGATCAAGCTGCTACAAAATAGTTGTTTCACATTAAACTTTTGAACAAGAATTTATTGAATATAAAATATAAATGATATTCTTTCGTAGCTTAAACTGTTATACAAAACGGTTGTTTCATTTTGTCCCAACTTCAAATCTTAATTTTCAGGTCCTAATTAATCTAATTTTCTTGCATCGTTTTTCAAATCCACCTCTTCATTTGGCAAAACGTGTATCTCGAGTCAAGACGTAAGAGAATGTGTTAAATAATAATAGTAGAAGTATTATTCTCTTGTAGCTTAAAATATGTGAGACGAAAATATTTATTGTTTTACATTATTTTGAGCTCTGCAAGGTAAGCATGCGCAGCCTCTATGATAAAAGTCAACGTTTACGGACAATAACGATCCCACTTCTTGATAAGTTATAACACTTTAATGCTTACAAAGTTGTCGCACGTATACCTATACGAAATAACTTGCTCAATTATTAGTCTTAAAAAAGTTGCAACTGAGCTAAAAGTGGATAATATTAAACATCTTTTCAGTGTTCTACATTATTAATTTATATTTACGAAATTACTTGGTCAATTGATCTTAAAAAAGTTGCAATTGAACTAGAAGTGGATAATATTAAACATCTTTTCAGCGTTCTACATTATTAATTTATATCTACATGTGCGTTGATTATTATGAAATTCAATGTACTGTACAAAGTAAACAAATGAAACAGAAAAAAAGAAACTGGTCGTATCAGATGAGCAAATTCGTGACGAAATGTGATGAAGCACACACAGCAACTTATCCATTAATTTGTAGAGAATATTTTTAGTGCCATTTAATTGTGATATGATATATATCACTTGGTATTGTATTTTGTGGATAATTTTGGTGGTGAAATGGTCCAGGAGAAATAAATACGTTAAATAATTCAACATCCAAATTGATCTTTGGTATCATGGTGGAAAATAGACTCAATAATTGTAATGTGTGTTTAGACATTTCCTACAGAAATCCGTGCTGTTGTTCTTAATTTTTCTTATTTATATATATATATATTTATTGAAACTAGCTGAGTGTACGTGCAAATGCAAGTTACAAGTATTATCTCAGGTCAACATAAATTTGTGTATTATATTAATCCAAAAATTTACAATAAAAATATAAATTTTGAAAAAAAAGGTAAATTCATTTGTATATTTTATTAGAAAGTATAAGTATTTTAATAATTATCTCAAATTAACATAAATTTGTGTATTATATTAATCCAAAAATTTACAATAAAATATAAATTTTGAAAAAAAAGGTAAATTTATTTGTATATTTTATTAGAAAATATATGTTATATTCTAAGTAAAATTTAAATGGTTGCTGCCGACAATAATTATATAGTTCTATTTTCCTTTTTATATACATTGAATATTTCTGTATATTTTTTAAATTCTGATGAGCCTAAAGTATAAATATATGTTTTAAACTAAAAGTATAGAAATTTTAGTTCACCTTTAATTTAAAATTTAAAATTTAATTTTAAAATTTAATTTTGATCCACTTTAATTAAAATTTTTAATTATTAATTCAAATTTGATAAGAAAAATTAAATTTAATTCACGATGTAAACTGAAATTTTATTTTTAATTTAAAATTCATAAATTTAAATTTAAGTTCTACAATTAAATTTCAACTTTGAATTTAAGATGAAATAAAAAATTTAAATTAAATAAGATTAAAATCTGAATATATATTTGAAATTGTAAAAAAAATAATTAAGTGGAATATGAGTAGAAAATTCAAATTAGAGTGATAGACTACAAAATATTATTGCCTATAGGTGATATTATTGCCTTCTATGTGATGTCATTAAATCCATGCAAAAAT
>JABWPP010000050.1:80828772-81006272 GCA_016920855.1 Puya raimondii | reverse complement strand
GAGAGAGAGAGAGATCTCCTCACTTTCCCTCTCTTCCCTCAGCCCCAGCAGTGAGCCCCCAGCTTCCCCAGCTCCCCTGCCTTCTCCCCAAGCGCCGCCGGCTGCCGCCGGCCACCCCCTGGCCGGCGCAACCCCAGCCAACTCTCTCTCTCCATTTTCTTCTTCTTCTTCTTCTTCTTCTTCTTCTTCTTCTTCTTCTTCTTCTTCTTCTTCTTCTTCTTCTTCTTCTTCTTCTTCTTCTTCTCCTTCCCTGCGGTGTGCACCCAAGGGGAACCCATGCCTGAGCTCCCCTTGAGGTGGCACGACCGCCGGCGACCTGCCCCACCGCCGGGAGCCGCCGCCGTGCGCCGCCGAGCTGCTGCCTGCTGCTGTTAGGGCAGCAACAGGCCGAGGCTGCTGGACCCGAGCTGCCGCCGCGTCCCGCCGCCTTGGAGGGTGAGCACCGCCACCCTCGGGACCTCCGGCGCCGCCCCCTACCTCCCCGGCCGTCGTCGTGCCGCCGGAGCGCCGCCGCAGCCGCCGCGGGCTCGGCCTGGGTTACTAGGGCAGCCGCGGCCGAGCTCTCTCCGCCGCCACCGTCGCCGGTCTTTTCTGCCGTGGTCACCGGTAGGCCGACGTCCGGCGACCTCCTCTTGCCGGTGCTCGCGTCGCCGCCGGCCGCCGTCGCCATCCGTTGCTGCGCCGCCGTGCCCTAGCCAACCCGAGAGCTTTCCTTCTCCCCGCGCCGCCGCCGCCGCTTCCCGCCGCCGGCTGAGGTGAGCATTCTCTTCCTCACCTCCCTAGCATCCGACCCTGGCCGCCGCTGGCCGTGCATGTCGGCCGGCAGCCGGCCGGAGCTTGCTGCTCCGGCCAGGGTCTCTTTTTGTGTTGTTTTCGCCGCATGTAAGTGTTTGAGCTCCCTGTTGCCTCCCGAAGCCCGGGAAGGTGAGCACGATGATCATGGCGATGCGCTGATCATCATGCTCACCTTAGTTTTTGGTTTCGTTGAGCCTTTTCGCTGTTCGGCCATTGTCAAGCTATGTTATTGCATGTATTCACTGTTTTCATGGGTTTACTGTGCTTGCGACTTGTCCTGTCGCAGTGGGGCTGTGAGCACGGCCTCCGTTACATCGTTACCAATCCGCTGGTGCTTGCGGAAGGTCGTGCGGACGTACGGAATGCTCTAACGGCCTAAATTGGTGCTAGTTGTATGTAATTGTTGCTTGTTTGTGGACTTTGGTGATTGTGGCAGCGTTGCGACGCTGCGGGCAGCAAGGGCATGACCCTTGAGACCCTGTGGACTGGTTGTCCAACCCCTTCGCCCTTCGCGGAGATCCGGATTTATTTTCGATGCATTTTTCGATGAAATAATCGGCGAAACGCGTGTTTTTAGTTGTGCGACTCACTCGCTATTTTCGTGAGTGGCTTGGCTTCGTTGTTTAGCCTCGTTGGCTGTTCCTCATTGCTGTCCCAAAGTTCCGAGGACAGCGGATGAGTGACGAAGGGTTCCGGTGCCAATTCGGCATTTTTCGAAAACTCGGAAAGCCTTTTCGGGTTCGTTTGTATTCGTGGCACCCCGAGCTTGTGCTCGCTGTCCCGTCACTTGGTTTTGTGTGTTCGGGGACAGCGAGGGACTTGGTTGGCTGTTTGGTACCCCTCTGGGGCTTAGTGTGGTTTTGGGATCGTCCCAGTGGGTTTCCCGGGCGATCCGTCGGTTTTGGGATGTGAGGGCTTTATGTTTGGTGTCGACTTGGTGGACCTTGACCCTGTGAGTCTTTCGTAGGTCTTGTCGCGGTTCCCGAGAGCCGTCGGTGTTAGGCTCTAGCTTTCCTACAGGTGGGTACTTCGATCCGGAGTCGGTTCAGTGGACTACGGTGATACCTTTCTATCCCTTCTCTTGCATTTCAGTTATTAGCTCACTTGACTCCCGTTGACTCTAGTTATGTGTGCTTGGATAGTAGAGTAGTTGTGGTTTGCATGATTCTTGAGACGACCCAGTTGGTCGGTGATGATCGCCTGTCGTTCCGAGCGATCCTCGTATATTGGCTTTTCAGTTGCTTCACGGCTCGTTGCCGTTCTGTGGATTGAGCATTCGCATCGATCGTCACAGCTCTTCTAGCACTTCACGTACACTAGCGGTCTGATCCACCGCCTGGGGGAGTTCTTTTCCGGAAAAGGGTCGTTGAGTTTGGTCCGACCCGTGAGCCTTGATGCAGTGCGTCCAGAAGGTTTATGTGCCGAGAGATGAGCAGTGTGACAGTGTCAGGGATACGTCCCGGTGGCTATGGATTGGGTTTACTTTGTGGTTATCTCCTTTGATGCATATACTAGTTGCTTACAGTAGCATAGTTGTTCAGTTGTATGTCAGCCTCATACTTACTTGTGCTACTGTTTACCTTATCTATCTATCTGTTGACCCTCGTGCCGGTGTGTACACCTCGCCTTCGTCGGCTTGCGGTACCCACTGGGAGGGGAGACATGTTTACTTGTTCTCACCCCCCGCCCACGTTGTTGTTTTCAGGTGAGCAGGGTGGTGAGAGTCGGGACGCAGCGAGGCACGCCTAGTTAGTGGTACTAGAGGTCCCGACCTGTGAGGCTTCTCTCTCCAGATTTGGTTATCACCCTTATTCTTTATCAGTTAGTTATGGATGTGGTTCAGTTACACTGTGGTTGTTTATCTAGCATGTTATGGTTTTGATACATATATATTTTGGATGTGCTTTCTTGCATGCTTAAACTCTTTGGATGCTGATGCTTTAGATCTATCATGGTTGCTTTATATCGCACATCTTGGATTTCTACCCTCGTGGTAGCATTTTCAAACAAAGGTTTTCGTGTGGGAAACAGCTTTCAAATGGATTTTCGATCGATCAACTTTTGGGATTTCAAAAGAGAGTTCTCGTGTGGAGAACAGTTTTCAAATGATTCTTAAATATTTGATATTAGGGTTTTAAAATAAAGCTTCTGGGTAAGGAGCAATTTTCTAGAATGATCTGTTGTTTGTGCATCGCATCATCCTTCGCCTAAGGATTTGCTTAGATTCATACAAGTTTAAGGACTGTTAGCTGTATGAATCTTATTGAGCTGTTGTGTTGTTGTGATGAATGAATGGTGATTGTAATTCTGTTGTATGTTGTGTACGCCGTGCAAATACAGGGGAGGCTCTGTCCGTGTGTACAGTGGACTCTGTATTTGTGGCGGGTCTGTACGTGGCGCGGGCTAGGCTTTCAAAAAAAAAATTTGGCACGTATTTTCGCTTCTAAAACTAGCCTGGGGCGTGACAGATTAAGATGGTATCAGAGAGTAAAGGGTACAAACACTTATTCATTCATAAACTTGTAACTGAACCACTGGTTAGGCTGACCCATAGGAAGACCTAAGATGTATAGGTGCGCGAGTTCGAGGGGGTTTGTTTTCGGCTTGTGTTTTGTGGGAGTTGCCGACCCCTTTCTCTTGCGCAGGTTTCTGTGTTTTGTAGATGGCTTGTGGTCGTGGTAGACCTCCTCGTCCGGGTCGTGGTGGTAGGCGTGCGCCTGCGGAGCCGTCTGCTGGTGTTCATACTCGGGCTATTGCGGCTGGTTCGAGTGAGGAGCTGGCAGGAGGCGGACAGCCTGATGTAGACCGTACCCTGTGTGCTTGAGGCCGAGGCGAGGGGTCAGCTGACGACCCTCTCCGGCATGTTCCGGCTTGTTCCGACAGTTTTTGCAGCAACAGGCTACGGCGACTGCCGCTCCAGCCCCTCCTCCTCCTCCTCCTTCGCCGAGTGCCCCGATGACTGCAGACCCTCCTGGGGCACCCACGCCGTTGTGGCCACGACTGCGACGATGACAGCGACTACGTCGGCTGTTTCGCGTGTGGACGCCGACCCCGGGATTGGGGGTGGTGGCCACGTCCGAGCGCGATTGGCGGATTTCCTGAGGTTCGATCCGCCCTTTTTCGCAGACTCGTGCTTCTTCTAGAAGTGGTGGTGGATCTGTGTTGTCATTTGGGCTGTTCTTGCCCTGGCCCCACTTTCCGTGTAGAGCACGAGGGCCACTGCGAGCGTCTCTACGGAGACAGTGCTTTGAGCGGTTTCGACCGCAACTTTGGTGTTACTTTCTCTGTTTTGTTGGGTAGGGTAGTGAAGCCTACCCCACCGACGTATTGCTGGTGGAATCGTCAGTATTGGTCTTTCGACCTTTAGCTAGTTCTTGCGTCAAACTGACGTGTACTGGACCGAGTGGACACTGTTTGGTGTCGGGTTTTTGTTGGTGCCTACATGGTTTGCGGCTATCCTAACGCCTAAATTGGTGTGTTTTGGATTTTTGGGTATTGGTAGGCTTTCGTGCTGTCGCGAGATCTTCCCGGTTGTTGTTGGGGATCTCACCGCGTTTGACGTTGGTTAGTCGACGCTGGATTTGTTCTTCCTTCGCTTTGGTTCGTGTGGTTGACGACCCTACGTCGCCTGTAGCCGTCGGTTTGTTGTTGGAAGCCGAAGACTCCTAGGGAGTTGGCTCAGGGCAGACTTTGTTTTGTGGGTCGGTTTGCTTTTTCCCGTTAATTCAGTGACTCGTCTGTGATTTTGGTCCAGCTTTTGAGTTGGTTGACCTGGTACCTTTGTGGTGTTGCCAACTGGTTGTTGGCGTTTGATCTTGGGATATTTCGCTTTCTTTTGATAAGTACGTTGGCTGCAGACAACGTAGTGTCAAAAGTTAGGACGGAATACCCTATCCCTTTTGGGACTTTCAGGATTGGGTCGGTGCTTTCTCTTGCAAGACAATCTCTCTGCGTCGTCTTGTGGGAAAGCTGTGTTGTGGTCATCCCTGATCACGCAGTGAGCCTTGAGCTGATCCTGGAGTGGTTTTGCGCAGTTGATTTGCCATCATTGCGGGTAGTTTGACTCCGGTTGAGTTTGGTTGCCTTTTAGCTCGGTAGCTGTGCCTTCACAGCTGAAAGGTTGTTTTGCGAGGTGATCTCGGTTTTTGCCAGGTGTTTTGGTGTTTTGGTGACCTGATGTCGGGAGCCTGGTTGTTGGCTCCGAGGTTTCTGTGCGTGTGTTGGCGTACAAGGTTTTCGTCGTGGCTTTCGTGTAGTCTTGGTTTGGAGCGCGTGTCCGATCACTTGGAGACAGGTATTTGGCATCACTGGTGATTTTATCGTTTGTTGCGATTGGCAACCCTGTGCACCAGAGTGATGGACTCGCAAGGTTTTACGTTGGTTTGATTGTGAGTTCGAGCTCGACGAGATGACGGTGTTGATTTTGCAACCTCTACCGCGGATTGACGATCTCTTCGACCGGCTCCAGGGAGCCTCGGTACTCTCGAAGATTGATCTGCAGCCAGGTTATCTTTAGCTGAAGATCAAGGCCGAGGACGTTGCGATGACGGCCTTCCGGACTCGTTACGGGCTTTACGAGGTAACGGTTATGCCGTTCGGTTTGACGAACGCCCTGGCAGCTTTTATGGATTTGATTAACAGGGTTTTTCGCCAATGTTTGGATCAATTTGTCGTGGTCTTCTTTGACGACATACTGATCTATTCGAGAAGTTTCCTTCTTGGATCACATCGTGACGCAGTCTGGTATTGCGGTGGACCCAAGGAAGGTGGACTCTGTGGTGGATTGGCCTGTTCCGACTTCTGTGGCCGAGATTAGGAGCTTCCTCGGCTTGGGAAGTTATTACCGGCGATTGGTGGAGGGCTTCCCTAAGATCGCCGCCCCTTTGAGCAATCTGACGAGGAAGGGCGTGAAGTTTCTGTAGACTCCCGCTTGTCAGATGAGCTTCTAGGAGCTGAAGGACAGTTTGACTCGTGCCCCTATCTTAGCATTACCACAGCCTGGTGAGGATTTTGTGGTCTACTGCGATGCGTCTCAGATAGGATTGGGGTGCGTGCTCTTTGCAGCAGGAGAAGGTCATCGCGTATGCTTCGCGCCAGTTGATGGACTACGAGAAGAACTATCTGGCGCACGATCTCGAGCTAGCAGCAGTGGTGTTCGCTCTCAAACTTTGGAGACACTACCTGTACGGAGCGCTTTGTGAGATGTTCACGGATCATCAGAGTCTGAAGTACCTCTTCAAGGAGTTGAACCTCAGACAGAGACGGTGGCTTGAGCTTTTGAAGGATTATGACATCTCCATCCAGTATCATCCGGGTAAGGCAAATGTTGTGGCGGACGCCTTGAGCCGGAGGCAGCCTTCGGCGGAGCTATCTCTCATGATCACCGACCAAGAGCGCTTGGTGGAGGAGTTTCGTCGACTAGAGTTGGAGATTTTACTTTATGGAGCTACCGCACAGTTGTTGACCTTGGTGGTGCAGCCCACCTTGTCTGATCGGATTTTCGGTAGGCAGCTGATGGATCCGCACATGCAGAGAGTGCGAACAGAGGCCGAGCAGGGCAGAGATGGTGACTTCACGTTACTTGCTGATGGTTTCCTTCGCTTTCGAGGATGGAGGTGTGTGCCCAGTGATCGGGATTTGAGGCGAGAGATTTTTGACTGAGGCACACCGGTCGCCGTACACCGTTCATCTTGGAGGGACGAAGATGTATCGCGACCTGAAGCAGAGTTTCTGGTGGCCTGGCATGACGATGGAAGTAGCTCAACATGTGGCACTGTGACTGGTTTATCAGCAGGTGAAGGCTGAGCTTCAGCGACCAGCAGGGAAGCTTCAACCGTTGCCTGTACCTGTAGGAAAGTGGGAGCAGTTTACCATGGATTTCGTCACCGGGTTGCCTCGTTATCAGCGAGGTCATGATGCGATCTGGGTTTTTGTGGACCGATTGACGAAGGTAGCTCACTTCCTACCGGTACACACGACTTGGTCCCGGGATCGACTAGCACAGCTCTACTTGGATAAGATCGTTAGGCTGCAAGGAGTGCCAGTGTCGATCGTTTCCGATCGGGATTCTCGCTTCGTTTCTCAGTTCTGGAGGAGCTTGCGGCAGGCTCTGGGAACGAAGCTCTTCTTCAGCTCGGCTTACCACCCTCAGAGTGATGGGCAGTCGGAGCGAGTCTTCCAGACTCTCGAGGATATGCTCCGGGCATGCGTTTTGGACTTTGGTGAGGGATGGTTCAAGTATCTTTCTCTAGTGGAGTTCGCCTACAACAGTAGCTTCCAAGCGAGCATTGGGATGGCACCGTACGAGGCGTTGTATGGGCGTCGTTGTCGATCACCGATCTATTGGGATGACGTGGATGAGCGTCGAGTGATCGAGCCTGACCTGTTGGAGGACGCAGAGGCCAGGATTCGCAGTGCGAGGCAGCGGCTGCTGACTGCGCAGAGCCGGCAGAAAAGCTACGCGGACCAGCGACGACGGGACCTAGAGTTTCAGGTCGGTGAGCATGTGCTGCTCAGGGTGTCGCCGTCTCGAGGGATCAAGCGGTTCGGGTTGCGGAGCAAGCTTAGTCCGTGTTTCGTGGGACCGTTTGAGATCCTTGAGCGTGTGGGTCCAGTGGCTTATCGGTTAGCTCTTCCTCCTAGTCTTGCTCGGGTGCACAATGTCTTCCATGTGTCCATACTTCGGAAGTACTTACCCGACCCTTCTCACGTGATCAGCCCGACGACGGTTCAGCTGAGGGAGGACCTCAGCTACGACGAGGCGCCTTTGAGGATTTTGGCTCGCAAGGTGAAGCAGTGGTGGAATCGGAGCTTTCTGTTTGTGAAAGTGCAGTGGACGAGTCGCGAGGAGCGTGAGACTACTTAGGAGCTAGAGTCTGCTATGCGAGAGAGGTATCAGCAGTTGTTCGCGGATGGTGTGTGTGTGTAAGTTTCGGGGACGAAACTTCTTGTATGGTGGGAGTGATGTGAGAATTTGAATTTTTAAATTTTTGTTAAATTTGAATTCTGTGTTCCTCTCCTCTCTACTGTGTTTTTTTTTATCTGTATACGTATATATATATGTATGGGTATATATATATATATATGTATATATGTAGAATATTTTGCGTATTTTATTGTGTTAAGTTTTGTTGCGGAGAGAGAACGGCTTAACGGCGCAATCCGGAGTCCGTTTCTGACAATCCAACATGGTAGATTCGATGTCTCGGCAGTGCTGAACGCGATGGCGCGATCCGTTTTGACATGTGACAGACAGGTCAAAAGTTATTGCATGTTCTTCGCTGAGAGGTTGAAGTGTACATTTTATGGTTTCGCGATCTGGACCCTGTTTCACGCACCGTTTCGTGTGAGATTGCTTTTGGAGGGGTGTCTGGGCATTTTGTTCCTGCTGTAAGGGACCCAGTGGCTATTTACTGTGTTTGAGGGACTTTTGTGCAATTTACCATAGTGTATATGTGTTGTGTGTGTGTGTGTGTGAGAGAGAGAGAGAGATCTCCTTACTTTCCCTCTCTTCCCTCAGCCCTAGCAGTGAGCCCCCAGCTTCCCTAGCTCCCCTGCCTTCTCCCCAAGCGCCGCCGGCCGCCGCCGGCCACCCCCTGGCCGGCGCAACCCCGGCCAACTCTCTCTCTCCATTTTCTTCTTCTTTTCCTTCTTCTTCTTCTTCTTCTTCTCCTCCTTCCCTACGGTGTGCACCCAAGGGGAACCCATGCCTGAGCTCCCCCTGAGGTGGCACGACCGCCGGCGACCTGCCCCGCCGCCGGGAGCTGCCGCCGTGCGCCGCTGAGCTGCTGCCTGCTGCTGTTAGGGCAGCAGCAGGCCGAGGCTGCTGGACCCGAGCTGCCGCCGCCTCCCGCCACCTTGGAGTGTGAGCACCGCCACCCTCGGGACCTCCGGCGCCGCCCCCTACCTCCCCCCGGCCGTCGCCGTGCCGCCGGAGCGCCGCCGCAGCCGCCGCGGGCTCGGCCTGGGTTACTAAGGCAGCCGCGGCCGCACTCTCTCCGCCGCCGCCACCGTCGGTCTTTGCTGTCGCGGTCACCGGCAGGCCGACGTCCGGCGACCTCCTCTTGCCGGTGCTCGCGTCGCCGCCGGCCGCCGTCGCCGTCCGTTGCCGCGCCACTGTGCCCTAGCCAACCCGAGAGCTTCCCTTCTCCCCGCGCCGCCGCCGCCGCTTCCCGCCGTCGGCTGAGGTGAGCATTCTCTTCCTCACCTCCCCCGCATCCGACCCTGGCCGCCGCTGGCCGTGCATGTCGGCCGGCAGTCGGCCGGAGCTTGCTGCTCCGGCCAGGGTCTCTTTTTGTGTTGTTTTGGCCGCATGTGAGTATTTGAGCTCCCTGTTGCCTCCCGAAGCCCGGGAAGGTGAGCACGATGATCACGGCGATGCGCTCATCATGCTCACCTTAGTTTTTGGTTTCGTTGAGCCGTTTCGCTGTTCGGCCATTGTCAAGCTATGTTATTGCATGTATTCACTGTCTTCATGGGTTTACTGTGCTTGCAACTTGTCCTGTCGTAGTGGGGCTGTGAGCACGGCCTCGTTACGTCGTTACCTATCCGCTGGTGCTTGCGGAAGGTCGTGCGGACGTACGGAATGCTCTAACAGCCTAAATTGTTGCTAGTTGTATGTAATTGTTGCTTGTTTGTGGACTTTGGTGATTGTGGCAGTGTTGCGACGCTGCGGGCAGCAAGGGCATGACCCTTGAGACCCTGTGGACTGGTTGTCCAACCCCTTCACCCTTCGCGGAGATTCGAATTTATTTCCGATGCGTTTTTCGATGAAATAATCGGCGAAACGCGTGTTTTTAGTTGTGCGACTCACTCGCTGTTTTCGTGAGTGACTTGGCTTCGTCGTTTAGCCTCGTTGGCTGTTCCTCATTGCTGTCCTGAAGTTCCGAGGACAGCGGATGAGTGACGAAGGGTTCCGGTGCCAATTCGGCATTTTTCGAGAACCCGGAAAACCTTTTCGGGTGCGTTTGTATTCGTGGCACCCCGAGCTTGTGCTCGTTGTCCCGTCACTTGGTTTTGTGTGTTCGGGGACAGCGAGGGACTTGGTTGGCTGTTTGGTACCCCTCTGGGGCTTAGTGTGGTTTCGGGATCGTCCCGGTGGGTTTTCCGGGCGATCCGTCAGTTTCGGGATGTGAGGGCTTTATGTTTGGTGTCGACTTGGTGGACCTTGACCCTGTGAGTCTTTCGTAGGTCCTGTCGCGGTTCCCGAGAGCCGTCGGTGTTAGGCTCTAGCTTTCCTACAGGTGGGTATTTCGATCCGGAGTCGGTTTAGTGGACTACGGTGATACCTTACTATCCCTTCTCTTGCATTTCAGTTATTAGCTCACTTGACTCCCGTTGACTCTACTTATGTGTGCTTGGATAGTAGAGTAGTTGTGGTTTGCATGATTCTTGAGACGACCCAGTTGGTCGGTGATGATCGCCTGTTGTTCCGAGCGATCCTCGTATATTGGCTTTTCAGTTGCTTCACGGCTCGTTGCCGTTCTGTGGATTGAGCATTCGCATCGATCGTCACAGCTCTTCTAGCACTTCACGTACACCAGCGGTCTTATCCACCGCCTGGGGGTGTTCTTTTCTGGAAAATAGTCGTTGAGTTTGGTCCGACCCGTGAGCCTTGATGCAGTGCGTCCAGAAGGTTTATGTGCCGAGAGATGAGCAGTGTGACAGTGCCAGGGATACGTCCCGGTGGCTATAGATTGGGTTTGCTTTGTGGTTATCTCCTTTGATGCATATACTAGTTGCTTACAGTAGCATAGTTGTTCAGTTATATGTCAGCCTCATACTTACTTGTGCTACTGTTTACCTTATCTATCTATCTGTTGACCCTCGTGCCGGTGTGTACACCTCGCCTTCGTCGGCTTGCGGTACCCACTGGGAGGGGAGACTTTACATGTTCTCACCCCCCGCCCTCGTTGTTGTTTTCAGGTGAGCAGGGTGGTGAGAGTCGGGACGCAGCGAGGTACGTCTAGTTAGTGGTACTAGAGGTCCCGACCTGTGAGGCTTCTCTCTCCAGATTTGGTTATCACCCTTATCCTTTATCAGTTAGTTATGGATGTGGTTCAGTTACACTGTGGTTGTTTATCTAGCATGTTATGGTTTTGGTACAGATATATTTTGGATGTGCTTTCTTGCATGCTTAAACTCTTTGGATGCTGATGCTTTAGATCTATCATGGTTGCTTTATATCGCACATCTTGGATTTCTACCCCTCGTGGTAGCGTTTTCAAACAAAGGTTTCCGTGTGGGAAACATCTTTCAAATAAATTTTCGATCGATTGACTTTTGGGATTTCAAAAGAGAGTTCTCGTGTGGAGAACAATTTTCAAATGATTCTTAAATGTTTGATATTAGGGTTTCAAAATAAAGCTTCTGGGTAAGGAGCAATTTTCTAGAATGATCTGTTGTTTGTGCATCGCATCATCCTTCGCCTAAGGACTTGCTTAGATTCATACAGGTTTAAGGACTGTTAGCTGTATGAATCTTATTGAGCTGTTGTGTTGTTGTGATGAATGAATGGTGGTTGTGATCCTGTTGTAAGTTGTGTACGCCGTGCAAATACAGGGGAGGCTCTGTTCGTGTGTACAGTGGACTCTTTATTTGTGGCGGGTCTGTACGTGGCGCGGACTAGGCTTTCAAAAAAAAAAAAATTTGGCACGTATTTTCGCTTCTAAAATTAGCCCGGGGCGTGACAATATAGATAGATTATACATAGATTATAGATTATAGATTATCGATTATAGATAGATAGACTATAGATTATAAATTATGGATATGTTTGTAAACCTATAGATTATAGATTATAGATATGTTTGTAAACCTCTATAGCATTTTGAAATGCATGTGAAAGCTAATCAAAGATCTTCGCATTATAGATAATAAAAATTAGGGATAATGTCATGCAGCTCCCTGTAAACAAATCGAATAGCAAATATATCCCTACAAAGTTCAAGTTTTCAGATTTATACTTTTAAAAGTCCAGTGATGTTCATATTTGCCATCTGGTTTGTTACCGTTAGCTCATTGTATATTTCTTAATAGAAGATAAGTGAAATGTCAATTTTGCCATCACAAATATGTCCCTCCGACTATTAGAATCGTGTAGAAATGTTCTCCTGAAAATCTCTAATGGTCATCTTCTTCCTCTATAAAAATAAATCCAATCCACCATTGCTGCAATCTCTTCTCTACCTCTTTTTAACTCATTTTCTCTCTTACCTATCTACTATTGATTTTTCGGCACTCAACATGGGCGAAACAACATGCGTCGTGAATGAATGGGGATGGAAAAACCCTAGTTACGGATTCAAAACTAGCATGAAGGAGGGAGAGGAAGAGGAAGAGGAAGAAGAGTTTTCATTGTTAGGGTTTTGATCGAACTAGAATTTTGATTGAGAGAAGAATGTATAATATTAGAGAGGTCAAAAGGTTAATTTACCTCGCTCACTAACAAAGTTAAGTATTTTACCTATGGTTAACTATATTTTTCTAACGGACACTAACAGCAGGGATATATTTGAAATCGTTAGGACTTTTTAAGGAATAAATTTAAAATTTTGAACTTTGTAAGGATATATCTGCTATTCGATATGTTTATAGAGAGCTGCATGAAATTATCCCTAAAAATTAATAACTGATCAAGGGCAATATTTTGGGGTACCTGTTGAACACTCAAATCAATAAAGAACATTGTAACAACCAAATTTGGTGAAACGGCAACCTGATCCAAGAAGATGACAAGCTGCACCAGTAACCACAACATCCAAGTTTGTCAAGAAATCCTAAAACCTGTTAATTATTCTTAGGTAGGCTAAGTTTTGTGGGTATAACTATATATCTAAATATTGTCATGTCTACGACGTTTTCCTCGTTTTCTGCATTTCAAGTTCCGCTGCAGGTGTAAAATGCTGGTAAGCTCAATCGTTATGTTAGGTTAGCTTTAGTAAAACCTAATTACTGTAGCACGACTAGCTGATGAGAGTTCAATTGTCGTATTTTGACTTATAACAAAATTGAATGTAGATAAAAAAACTAGCTAGCATCGAAGTGATTAGAAACTGTTGCATCATTTCATATCTACTTGCATCAACTATACTGTATCTACAATTATATTCAACCAAACGGCCTTTAAGGCCGTCTTCAGTTTCAGAGTAGCAAAATACCTTCTTCTTTTTTTTAGAAACATCAATCTGGAATCTAAACTTAAATCTGTTAAAAAATGGGTACCAATTGTGAGGTTAAGCTGACAGATTCAGGCCTAAAATATTTAATTATCAAATTTAGAAAGACATCTCTAAACCATTTCTTTTCCTTAATAAGCAAAACTTCAGCTATTAGATAATGCGGATTCCCAAAAGACAAGTCATATTGTTGCAGTATCCTGAGCCGACAAGAATTAGCTCATTAACTTTTGGCTTAGCATTTGACTTTTTAAGACGCAATTATTGGTGGTGTTTTATAATTGTTTGCAAACTTGCCATCAAAGCAACAAAAGTCTCCTCTTCAAAACTCTAATAAGGCTATGTTTAGTTGGGGTCAACATTCTTAGAAATAATTTTTAATTTTTTTTGTGTGGAATAACTAGTTACTCTGAAATATATAAAAGCATAAGTTCAAAATTGTATTTGGTTAAAGATTTTTTTATTCTTAAAAATAGCTAAAAATGTGTTTGGTAGTTATCTCAAGGATAGTAGAGAATAATGGAAAAATTATATATAAACAATGCAAATAATATATTTTAACATATTATATGTTATAATACATGCTATTTTATTTATAATAATAATAATACTATAATAATGCTATTATTATTATTATAAATATAAAAATTAAAATAAAATATTATTATTATTATTATTATTATTATTTATATTTATTTTATTTAGCTAAGAATTAATATGATTATATCTTTTTTTTATTTTTAATTAGCAAGCATGTGAATAGTCTTATTCCATTAAAAAGGTGAAACAATTGTTTTCGGATTATGTGACGCCCCAACTTCCCACGGGGTCACCCATCTTAGGACTACTCCTGTCCTAGCACGCTTAACTCTCTTAACCTCTTGGGCCTAGCCCTAGCACGCTTAACTCTCTTAACCTCTTGGGCCTAGCCACCGTCCAAAATATTTAAGCCGGGTTAAAAGTTTATCCCTATTATATCTTATATATAGAACTATTTGGGATCTCACAGATTATATATGTTAGGATTACCTAGAATAATCCAGTTTGACCGAATTAGCTGTCCCAACCATTTTATTAAGGTATTTAACGGAATAACGGGGATACATTTTATTGTCTCTTGTTTATTCTCATACCAAACATAGTCGAAGACGTGGCACAAAACCTATTTTCGATTTGCAGTATTATGCATATTCATGGAATCCAATCAATGTAGGATTTCTTTTTTTATAATATGTTTTCTTCCTAGCTATTTACAATAATGATGCAGCTGCATTATTCAGATTTGAATAGAAAAAATGGAGAATTTTGCCTGCCGGCTCCAGAATGATTCAAAAGATCTACGAATTAGGAGGATTGTTATTACTCCTTATCCATTTCCATATTTAGTCACCATTTCCATATTTAGTCATGCCTATATATGTACAACAAAAGCATCCAGGCCATTGATTCCCCTCAATCAACATTCGTGAAGGGTGTGAAACAACTATTTTTTCAAAAAGCTTAATGATATTACAGAAAGATGATTTTATATTGTATATTCAGTACTCTCGTTAATTATAGGCTCGAAATCTTTTGATAGATCGAAAACATGCACTCGATTAAATGAGAGAAAATTAGAAGAAACTGTTTGTGAGATTGAAATTTAGAATATTTTACTCTCATATCGAATAAAATAACTAGTTATTTTTGTTGGATTTAATGATATCAAATTCACCTATTAGCCTATTTAGTTTATTTTGGTTTGATTCAATAATTCATGTAATGGGCTAGTTAGTAGTTGGTTAAGACTTTAGTTGACTCATTGGCATATTGGGCCAAGTGGTGTTATGAGAAGGATTCTCATTAGATTTTGAGAGAGAGAGTTCTCAGTTTTGCTCTCTAGGGATCCCTTTTCTTGATATAGAGAAGAGAGGTGTAGAGAGGGTAAGAGAACGAGCTCTCTTGTTCTTTTTGCTTGATTCAAAAGTTTCAAGGTTGATTGGAGGAATTCTAAGAGGCATTTCGAAACGGGATTCGCAGAATCGGAAGGTGCTTCAAAGCAGATGTAGCAAGAAGGATTTTTTTCAATTGGAAGGTTGTCAGTCCATTATAATAGAATGATAATCTTTAACCAAATCTTGTAATCTCCTCAATTTGATAGTGGATTTGATCTCTCCGTGCCTGTAAATGTAGCTTGGTTTGGATGAACCATATAAATCTTCTTGTTTTATTGTGGCTATGCTTGGATTTTCTATTTTTACTTTATTTATTCCTAACTTTGCATTTCTTGGTTGTGGGTAATTTAGATACGTCACATTTGTTGACTAGTGTGGTTAGTATCTTGATAGTGCGGGTTTCGTCATTATTGCACTACAATTGGTATCAGAGATTCAAGATTGAGTGCAAGGTGTTAGACAAATTTCCTCAATGGCAACAAATCGATTGAAAGTAGACAAATTTGATGGAAAGAGAAACTTTGAACTTTGAAAGTTAAAAGTTCATGATTTATTAGTACAACTAGGGCAATACAAGGCTCTACTTGGAAAAGATAAGAACCAGAGTGAATGACCGATGATGAATGGGAGGAGATGGACATGAAAGCTTTGGCTACTATTGGCATGTGCTTAAAGGATGATGTTCTTTTCAATATAATTGGAGAGAATACGGCTTTTGGACTACGGGTGAAGTTAGCGAGCTTGTACCAAAATAAGTCAATTACCAACCGAATTTTCTTGAAGAGACGGTTGTACTCTTGTCACGCCCCGGGGTCCTTTTAGAGTTTATAAAAAAGATCAGCGAAAAATACAGGATAATTTTTTTATTGCTTTACAATCTTAACCCCAAAGATGACAGACCTGCCACAAATATAAGGAACCCATTGTTCACTCGGACAGAACCTCCCCTGTATCTGCACGGCGTCGCACAAGTACATATACAATACATTCATTTCATTCACATCAATCATTCAATCGTATAACCAACAGAAAAATCTTTTATTATGCATATTCATGGAATCCAATCAATGTAGGATTTCTTTTTTTATAATATGTTTTCTTCCTAGCTATTTACATTAATGATGCAGCTGCATTATTCAGATTTGAATAGAAAAAATGGAGAATTTAGCCTGCCGGCTCCAGAATGATTCAAAAGATCTACGAATTAGGAGGATTATTATTACTCCTTATCCATTTCCATATTTAGTCACCATTTCCATATTTAGTCATGCCTATATATGTACAACAAAAGCATCCAGGCCATTGATTCCCCTCAATCAACATTCGTGAAGGGTGTGAAACAACTATTTTTTCAAAAAGCTTAATGATATTACAGAAAGATGATTTTATATTGTATATTCAGTACTCTCGTTAATTATAGGCTCGAAATCTTGTGATAGATCGAAAACATGCACTCGATTAAATGAGAGAAAAATAGAAGAAACTGTTTGTGAGATTGAAATTTAGAATATTTTACTCTCATATCGAATAAAATAACTAGTTATTTTTGTTGGATTTAGTGATATCAAATTCACCTATTAGCCTATTTAGTTTATTTTGGTTTGATTCAATAATTCATGTAATGGGCTAGTTAGTAGTTGGTTTGGGCTTTAGTTGACCCATTGGCATATTGGGCCAAGTGGTGTTATGAGAATGATTCTCATTAGATTTTGAGAGAGAGAGTTCTCAGTTTTGCTCTCTAGGGATCCCTTTTCTTGATATAGAGAAGAGAGGTGTAGAGAGGGTAAGAGAACGAGCTCTCTTGTTCTTCTTGCTTGATTCAAAAGTTCCAAGGTTGATTGGAGGAATTATAAGAGGCATCTCGAAGCGGGATTCGCAGAATCAGAAGGTGCTTCAAAGCAGATGTAGCAAGAAGGATTTTTTTCAATTGGAAGGTTGTCGGCCCATTATAATAGAATGGTAATCACTAACCAAATCTTGTAATCTCCTCAATTTGATAGTGGATTTGATCTCTCCGTGCCTGTGAATGTAGCTTGGTTTGGATGAACCATATAAATCTTCTTGTTTTATTGTGGTTATGCTTGGATTTTTCTATTTTTACTTTATTTATTCCTAACTTTGCATTTCTTGGTTGTGGGTAATTTAGATACGTCACATTTGTTGACTAGTGTGGTTAGTATCTTGATAGTGCGGGTTTCGTCATTATTGCACTACAATTGGTATCAGAGATTCAAGATTGAGTGCAAGGTGTTAGACAAATTGCCTCAATGGCAACAAATCGATTGAAAGTAGACAAATTTGATGGAAAGAGAAACTTTGAACTTTGAAAGTTAAAAGTTCATGATTTATTAGTACAACTAGGGCAATACAAGGCTCTACTTGGGAAAGATAAGAAACCAGAGTGAATGACCGATGATGAATGGGAGGAGATGGACATGAAAGCTTTGGCTACTATTGGCATGTGCTTAAAGGATGATGTTCTTTTCAATATAATTGGAGAGATACAGCTTTTGGACTACAGGTGAAGTTAGCGAGCTTGTACCAAAATAAGTCAATTACCAACCGTATTTTCTTGAAGAGACGGTTGTACTCTTTGAGAATGAAAGAAGGCACCAAGGTCTCCTATCACTTGAACACATTAAACAACATTATTTGTGAGCTTGAGAGTATCTGGAGGGAAAATGAAGCATGAAGATAAGGCAATCACCTTATTATGCACATTACAGGATTCCTATGAGACTTTGATTACTAGTTTAAGTTGCACTAAAGAAGATTCTCTTGACTTGGACATCGTTTGTAGTGCGTTATTAGCCGATGAACTTTGAAAGAATGTAACTTTGGGAGTTCGAAGGGTGACACCGAAGCACTTGTAATAAGAGGTCATTATAAAGAACACGAAAGTATGTCAAGAAATTTTTCAAGAAACAAGTCAAAGAATAGATCAAAGTCTAGAAATCGGAATGACAAAAGGCTTTATTGGTATTGTGGCAAATTTAGGCACATGAAGAAAGATTGTCTTAAAAGAAAGGGCTCTATTGGTGGAAGGGACAATGGTGAATCAAGTAGCAATAAATAAAACTCGGAATCGAACATTGAAGCACATCAAGTTGAAGAAACAACGTCGGGTGCTATTAATAATGAGGTCTTGATGGTAGGTTCTAGTTTGATTTTTCATCAAAATTGGATTCTTGATAGTGGCACTACTCATCATATGTGCCCACATCCTTCATGGTTCATTACCTATGAGGAATGTGATGGTGGTATCATTTCGATGGAAAACAACTCAACTATTAGAATGGTGGGAGTTGGTTCAGAGCGCTTGAGAATCCATGATGTAATGGTCCGTGTGCTTGAAAACATGCGACATGTTCCGGATTTGAAGAAAGATTTGATCTCTCTCTCCGAATTGGACAACAAAGGCTACAAATTTACTCAGGCAAGGTGGAGGTATAAAAGTCTCCAAAGGTGCATTGGTTGTCATGAAAAGTATTCGAGTTGGAAATTTGTACAAGCTATTGGGGAGCACAATGATGGATGAAACTTATGCGGCGGCGGAAATGATGACTTTCCTCTCCGACTATGGCATAGGAGGTTGGGTCATATGAATGAGAAAAGTATAAAGAATTTAATAGAGAAGAAACTTATATCGGATATTACTTTTAGTGACTCGGAATTTTGTGAGCATTGTGTTTCTGCTAAACATCATAAGCAGAAACTTCAAAGCTGGGAGTCACACAAGTAAAGGTATTCTTAATTACATTCATACGGATGTATGGATGCCACGCCTCGATTCCACAGTGGAAACACATGGGGACGACAATAGACTGCCGTGTGCACGCAACTCTGCACACACGAAGCGTCCAATAGAACAGAAACGACAACAAAAGTGAGTAACAGATAGCAAAATCCACAACTAAACAATGCCATAAAGAGATACTAAAATAAGGTGTAGATAAGTATCAGAGCACTAAATACAAAATTGAACTATTGTACATCACTATACAAGAATCAGATAAACCTCAAACCCCAAAAAGTAAAGTATAAGAACAAGGTACTGACCCTCGTCAGTCCAGACGTACAGTCTATATATCCAAACTCCACTAGCTGGTGATCCTCTGCAGCTCATGTATACAGGATGGGTCGCTACCTACGGCGCAGTCCCGTTACCTCGATCAGCTGATGGTGTACTTGTCTCTAAAAAAAATAAACCATAAAAGTGTGTGAGAAATACTAATAAGTAGTTTCAAGTGGGTATGGTCGGCGATAATCACGACCGTCCCACTAGGTCTGCTGGAAGCAAGAATAATAATTAATTCTACTATATACTGAGGTATAGGGCATAATATGAATAATAAATTTCCAATATCTGTTATGCTTCTACACAAGTAATGAACAAGAAGAAAATGACTGAATCATGCATCAATGCTAATACTACAGATAAATGCAATAATATACCAAATCGCAACGACCGACTAATTGGTCCGGTCAAGCCTGCGCCCGCCTAATGCGCGGCCACACTCCCGCAGGTGTGACGGCGACACCTAGGCTACTGTCTCTGCTATCGCTGGCCAGCCTCCGGAGCGGCACTCGAGGGGAGCGACCCCTACCGAGTCTAATAGCGCGTAACTCTGTCAAGCTCACTGTAGCTCTGCAGACTCTGGTCTATGTGATGATAAAAAAGATCACAAGTACCAATCCAACGTCCTCAGCATAATCATAGAGTAATCTCTAAGTCAGATGTCACAATGAAATATTCATTTTCTCTCTCTATGTCCAAACATCTGCGCACTATCGCCATGCTACCCACGGCCTCTATCACATAATTTATGGCATGTACGATATAAATGAGTAATGAATGACTCACCATTATGCATAAGATGTCATCTGGCCTCCCACGACGGCCTAAGCTAGAATCTAATATGAGATATTGATAACAATTCACTATATCACAACTATTAGACTTATGATTCACACAATATGGCCTAAATTAGTATCTATATGTGAATAAGTTGAAATCCATTCTCTCTACTCAATTTCATGCCAATATCATCTCCATCAATGTATATAACTGCCTATATATATATATATATATATATATATATATATATATATATATATATATATATATATGTCATGGCTACTCGATCTAGTGTTCATGCATAAATCATTACTCACATATACACGTGATAGACATCCATTCTTCCACTCAATTCCATGCTAATATAGCTCTTTATCAATCTATATGACCATATACATGCATGCAAAGAGATATAGAAGGAAATTCGTCATTTTCGACAACTCGGAACCCACCTCGGATTGCTAATCCAATAGCGGCAAGTAATTAGCCTCCAATGCACCACTTCTCGGCTCACGTTCCACATGGATCCACTGAGGAAACCCAAAATCAGCGAGGGTAGTACCAAGGCAAAGAAAGAACTAAAATCCATCAATTCGGTGATTCGGTTAAAGAATGCTGGATTTTGTCGAGGACAAGTCAACTTACCTCGAAATCCAGTGGAAGCAGCTCCAAAACAATCAAACATGGTGGAGGAACCCGACAAAGATCCAGTGATACTCCACTAAAAAGAAACAGACGACGAAATCAATGAAATACTTAGAATTTCTCAAAATCAGCTTATAACCTCTATTATCTCATTTACTCCAATTCGCCTCAATTTTGTTCCAATTAACTTCCATTTCAATTATAATAAAGTGCATATTGAACTCCCCTACTCCCCTCTCCGACCAACAAACACAAATTTCAATGTTAGAGGCACGAACTTTGCGCAATTGGACTCCATTCCACCCCTCCCTTCGCGACTCCCCTGCCGCTGCCACTACTGCAGCCTACAGCTACCGCGGCATGCTGCGGCTGCAGCCTGCAGCAGCTGATGTTGCTGCTGCAGCCAACAGCTGCTGTTGCTTACTGTTGTGGCAGCAGCTACAACTGCTGTGTCAGCTGCAGCTATTGCTGCTGCAGCGGCCAGCAGCAGAACTTCAGGGGAGGGGGTGAGGAGAAAAAGGAGAGGGAAGAAAAGAAGAAGGAGAGGAAGAAGAAGGAGAAGTGAGGGAAATGTCAACAAAATATTAACCTCATAATCGAAGCGCCGACGAAACTTTTAAGCGCGCGCGAGATCGATCGGATCGTCGAGTGGTATAAGATCCTTGCTCTTCTTCTCTCTTTTCTCTTCTTCTCCCTCTCTCTCTCTCCAACTCTAGCAAGCAGGGATGGAAGAATGGAGAGCTCCTCAGGTGCTTAGTGTAATTCCACTAAAGGATGCAACAAAATGCTATTTAGTCCACAATAGATGACTATTTAGATTTTAGTCCTTGCTAGACGGAAATTTGAGCTTTTGAATGTGTTTTCCCATCAATTTCGTGCCAAAATATCTCCACTTCACTCAAACCCTGTAAGGACATGCAGACTAGCAACTCATACCGTAACCTTGTCTATTTGCCAAGGTTCAGTATCTTACATTCTCCCCTCCTTTTGAAAAGTTTCGTCCTCGAAACTAAAATACTTATCTCAATCCATATTCGCGAATAGTTATGGGTAAAACTCTCTCATCTCAGACTCCAACTCCCACATAGCCTCTCGCTCCTCACGGTTGCTCCAGAGTACTTTTACGTAGGAGATGACTCGATTCTGCAATTCTTTCTCCTGTCGGGCTAGAATTCGGACTGGTTGCTCGTCGTAACTTAGATCCTCAGCATATCCTCAAGTATCTATATCGTCCTCTCAGATTGACCATTGGTCTAAGGGTGAAACGAGGTGCCGAAGTGGAGCTGAGCCCCCAAGGCTGCCTGTAAACTCTTCCAAAGTACGAGACAGATCTTGGTTCTCTATCAGATACAATCGAGGTAGGCACTCCATGTAACCTCACTATCTCATCAATGTAAATCCGAGCAAGCTTCTCTCTGGACCATATAGTCTAAACTGGCATAAAATGCGCAGACCCTGTCAATTGATCTACTATAATCCAGGCTGCATCATGTCCGCCCTAAGATCGCGATAGCCCAACCACAAAATCCCTCGTGATCATATCCCATTTCCAGACAGGGATTGGATTGGAAGCTTTTGAAGCTTGCTAGCAGGATGCCGATGTTCTGCTTTTACGTGCTGACAAGTCAAACATTAAGTCACAAATCTCCCAATATCTTTCTTCATCCTTGTCCACCAGTAGTATGCTTTTAAGTCCTTATACATCTTAGTTCCTCCAGAAATGAACTGTATAAGGAGAACTATGAGCTCTCACAATTTCTTCGCGGAGCATTGAATCTTCTGGCACACACAACCGGTCTCAAAATTGAAGAACACCAAAGGCATCGACACTATATTCCTCTGTCTGTCCTCTCTCAAGAGATATTCGAATTATCAAGTGTGGGTCTTTACTATGTTTCTCTCTAATCCTGTGCAATAGAGTGGCTGCAAGACCAAGACATGAGTCTAGTAGAGACCCCAGAGAGTACAACTTCACTCTCAAATCGCCTCATCTCCTTTTGCAGTGGCACTTGTCCAGTGATCATCAAACTCAAAGTCTCCACTGATTTACGACTCAGTGTATCTACCATCATGTTGGCTTTTCCAGGGCGATATAAGATAGTCAGTTCAACTCAAGCCAACGACGTTGTTTTAAGTTTAGCTTCTTCTGTGTCAACAAATACTTGAGACTCTTATCCATATAGATTTTACAATACTCTCCATATAAATAATGACGCCATATATCCAAAGAAAACACTATAGCAGCGAGCTCCAAATCATGTGTAGGGCAGTTCTTCTTAAATTTCCTTAGTTGTTACTTTACCATGCTGCATCAGCATGCATCCCAAACCACTGTGTGATGCATTACTATAAATCTCAAATCCTTCCCCCCGATCACTGGGAGAGTAAGGATCGGAGCTGTCATCAATCTTAATTTTCAGCTCCTTGAAACTCCTCTAAAACTCCACATTCCATACATACTTAATTCCTTTACGAATTAATCAACTGAGGGGCATAGAAAGCTCGGAGCTTCGAAAAGCCTTCCACAAAATAACGATAGTAGCCTGTAAGTCTTAGAAAACTTTATACTTCTATAACCATCATCGGTTTGGGCCAATCCCGAGGAGCATATATCTTCTTCGAGTCTAACGCAACATCAGTCGCCAAAATCATGTGGCTAAAATGCAACTTTCCAAAGCCAAAATTTACACTTCCTCAACTGGACAATTGATGTCTTCTCTGGCAGAATCTGCAACACAAGCCTCAAGTATCCCTCATGCTCAACATCACTTTAGAAGTAATCAAAATATCATCCATAACGAGTACAATGAACTGATCCAAGAATAGCTTCAACATTCTGCTTCTCATATCCATAAATGCGGCGAGGGCATTCGTCAATCCAAAGCATACCACTATAAACTCATAATACCCATAACACATCCTAAATGCTATCTTGGGTACATTCTCTAACTTTATCTCTAATTGATGGTATCCTGATTGCCGGTCAATTTTATAAGGTGCTTCCAAGATTAGCACAATCCTTGGAACTACTTTAATCACAATCTTATCTTCCTGTCTGGTGGCATATCAGGTAACTCGGGAGGGAAAACATCCGAAATTTATCAGACTACAGGAATGTCCTCGAGCCTCACTACCGTCGTAGGCACCTCTGCCACGGTCGCCAAAAGGCTACACACCTACAACTCATCATCCGCCTCGCCCTTGATGTAGGGATCATCGTGGCAAAAAGGGTGCTCTGACAACTCCTACAAAGAAATTCCTCCAGCCCTGGCTCACAAAATACTACAGCCCTCACCTTTCAATCTATAGTCGCAAATTATTGAGCGAGCCAGTCCATCCCCAACGCACCATCAAAGCCCCACAATTGTCTCAAGACCAATAGTCTGCGAGCATGATCCACAGACCTAACAGCACCGATATCAAATAATGCAATATCTTAATTGCCATTAATTACAATGCTACCTATCATCGTCACATGGTCTATCATCGCAGGATCCTCAATCTGTGCCACCAGAACTTAATCACTCCGCACCTGTAGTAGCTGATCCATCTAGTGTGCCACTGCTACTCGGTCAGTCAGGACAAGAGTAGTTGAGGCCCTAGTCCTCAGCCGTGTGAAGTCTGGTGTCAGTGCTGTTGACGAGGCTGAGAATGCTGCCTAAGGATACACAGACCGTCGGGGTGCTAGCTTCCCACGATAGAAACACCGGCCTTCCTTCAATCTGCATTGACCCGGTCTGTGCGGTCCTATACATACGCATCTGTCAGTCGGTGGAGCCCCGCGGGAACAGGCTGTCTATCGAGGTCCCATCTGCCTACAACGAAAATATCATCCCTTATGCTGTGCACAGGTGACACCGACCTAAAGCCGCGTTGAGAGAAAAGTAGCACAAGGATGGGAAGAGATGGTACACGATGAACCAAAGCCTCAACAAAGACAAAAGTCTGAACAATTAATTCTAATCTATCTCTAAACCCAATCAGATAAGAAATAATCAAATAATTAGAATAGGAATAGAAAACATATAGAAACTTTCGAAAATAACCTAAAAATGCAAAAGACAGAGGCCGAAACAATTGATTTTGGGTCCCAAACTCGGCCGAAATGGTTTTGCTATTTGACGCGTAGATCACGAAAAGTATTTTCCGAATTGGGGTTGCACGCTGAAATTGGATACTCGAGCGAAAAGTTATGGCCGTTTAAAGATTTCTCACACCGAATTACAAAATTTACTCGAACTCAACAGAATTTTCGACTCAACTTAGTTAAGTTGCATTTTCCAGAAATTCTACCACCAAATTGTCCACATCATTAGGTCTGCGGCTGATGTGGCCCTCAATAATCTGATCCTGTCACTGCTGCTGTCTATAACCACCAGGTGGCCTAAATCTACCGGGCCTCCGTCTTGCAGCGGATACACGGCGTTGACAGTAAGATCGTGGATACCCCGACAGTTTCCTGAAACTAGATGGCCAAGCCTCACTCTCTGATGGCCTCTTTCTACCACTATATCCCGTTCCAACTCCTCTGTTAGCTCTCTCCCACTTGGGGTACTATATTCCATCCAGAGAGCATGCTCTTTTCACATCTCGTACATCCGTTGCGAGAACACTTCCTGTCGCCCGGTGGCCTCAATCAAACTAAACCAACTGTGCCCAGTTTGTGCCTCACTTGATCTGACCCGCACTAGCTTTGTGCGGCCCGCCTCATTAATCATTCATGTCGAGTCGTCACAATTGCCTAAAATATAAAACACATATTAATAACCTATAAATCCATAACTCAACCCAATCAAATGAAAGTCCGGAAGGATCTCTCTTTTCTTTTGTGATATTATGTTGTCTGCAGCCAACATAATTATCCAGCAAGAAAAGATGTGTATCCTTCTATCACTCTTCATTTCCTTTTGAAGAGTTCACACGAATCAATCTATCGTCTTTCGTCAAAATTCACGTCTCTCACGTCCTAATTCCTAAGGCTCACCAAATCCTACGGTTCCTAGGTCCACTTGACCTATTCCTATACTCTTATACCAACCAAACCTGTCACGCCCTGATTCCACAGTGGAATTGCATGGGGACGACAACAGACCGCCGTGTGTACGCAACTCTGCACACACAAAGCATCCAATAGAACAGAAACGACAACGGAAGTGAGTAACAGATAGCAAAATCCACAACTAAACAATGCCATAAAGAGATACTAAAATAAGGTGTAGATAAGTATCAGAGCACTAAATACAAAATTGAACTACTGTACATCACTATACAAGAATCAGATAAACCTCAAACCCCAAAAAGTAAAGTACAAGAACAAGATTCTGGCCCTCGCTAGTCTAGATGTACAGTCTATATATCCAAACTCCACAAGCTGGTGGTCCTCTACAGCTCATGTATACGGGATGGGTCGCTACATACGGCACAGTCCCCTTACCTTGATCAGCTGATGTTGTACCTGTCTCTAAAAAAAATAAACCACAAAAGGTGTGAGAACTACTAAACAGTAGTTTCCAGTGGGTACGGTCGGCGACAACCACGACCTTCCCACTAGGTCTGCCGGAAATAAGAATAATAATTAATTCTACTATATACTGAGGTAAAGGGCATAATATGAATAATAAATTTCCAATATCTGTTATGCTTCTACACAAGTCATGATCAGGAAGAAAATGACTGAATCATGCATCAATGCTAATACTACAGATAAATGCAATAATATACCCAATTGCAACGACTGACACATTGGTCCGGTCAAGCCTGCGCCTGCCTAGTGCGCGGCCACACTCCCGAAGGTGTGACGGCGACACCTAGGCTACTGTCTCTGCTATCGCTGGCCAGCCTCCGAAGCGGCACTAGAGGGGAGCGACCCCTACCGAGTCTAATAGCGCGTAACTCTGTCAAGCTCAATATGGCTTTGCAGGCTATGGTCTATGTGATGATAAAAAAGATCACAAGTACCAATCCAACATCCTCAGCATAATCATAGAGCAATCTCTAAGTCAGATGTCACAATGTAATATTCATATTCTCTCTCTATGTCCAAACATCTGCGCACTATCGCCGTGCTGCCCACGGCCTCTATCACATAATTTATGGCATGTACGATATAAATGGGTAATAAATGACTCACCATTATGCATAAAATGTCATCTGGCCTCCCACGGCCTAAGCTAGAATCTAATATGAGATATTGATAATAATTGACTATATCACGACTATTAGACTTACGATTCACACAATATGGCCTAAATTAGTATCTATATGTGAATAAGTTGAAATCCATTCTCTCTACTCAATTTCATGCCAATATCATCTCGATCAACGTATATAACCGCCTATATATATATACATATGTCATGGTTACTCGATCTAGTGTTCATGCATAAATCATCACTCACATAAACACGTGATAGACATCCATTCTTCCACTCAATTCCATGCTAACATAGCTCTTTATCAATCTATATGACCATATACATATGCATATGCATGCAAAGAGACATAGAATGAAATTCGTCATTTTCGACGACTCGGAACCCACCTTGGATTTCTAATCCAATAGCGGCAAGTAATTAGCCTCCAATGCACCACTCCTCGGCTCACGTTCCGCATGCATCCACTGAGGAAACCCAAAATCAGCAAGAGTAGTACCAAGGCAAAGAAAGAACTAAAATCCATCAATTCGGCGATTAGGTTAAAGAATGCTGGATTTTGTCGAGGACAAGTCAACTTACCTCGAAATCCAGTGGAATCAGCTCCAAAACAATCAAACATGGTGGAGGAACTCGACAAAGATCCAGTGATACTCCACTGAAAGAAACAGACGACGAAATCAATGAAATACTTAGAATTTCCCAAAATCAGCTTATAACCTCTATTATCTCATTTACTCCAATTCGCCTTAATTTTGTCACGCCCCGAGTTTGCAGCGAAAGACTGTGAAACGTCGACAGACCCGCCGAACGGACAGAGTTTTTTCTATCCGAACAAAGCGTCAACAAATCAAACAGGACAAGATAATCCTCGAGGTCACAATTGAGAGATTTCCACGACACAAGAAACATGATGAAGCATAGAATAACAAACGACATGTATCAGAGCACTATCTACAAGCCACACTGTCGTACATCATGTACTACATCACATAAATTTCAATCCCGAAAGAGATGTACAAGTAAAAAGCCCTGGCTCTCGACAATACAGGCATGTAGTACACAGTAGCACTCTCTCTGGTGGTCCTCTAATGTATAGGCATGCTGGCAGGAGATGCTATCTACTGTGCGAATACTGCTCACTTCGATCAGCCGACGGTATGCATACTCTTGAAAAATAAACCACAAAAGGGTATGAGAACTACTGAACAGTAGTTTCCAGTGGGAACGGTCGGCGTAACCACGACCTTCCCACTATGTCTACTGGAGGCCAGAATAGGGGATAATGAATAACTAAATGTAACTAGCTATGAACTGATCAGGTAAATGATCTGAACAGGTAAAGGAATAATCGTAAGTAGCAATAAATATATCTACTAATCACTGTACTGTAAATGAATAACTGAATATAAACAAATGTTGTACATGTAGTCAATATAAACAAATGACGACGTACCAGCTGACTTATCATATCCCTATATAAGGAAAAGGAAGGAAAGAAGTTGATTAATGTATGTATCAATGCTACTGCTACTAAACAAATGCTGTGATAGTACCCAATCGCAACGACCGACTCATACGTCCGGTCAAGCCTGCGCCCGCCTAGTGCTCGAAATCGCACTCCCGCAGGTGCACCGTCGACACCTAGGCTCTGTCCCCAGCCCGAACACCACTCCCGTAGGTATGTCGTCTTCCCAAGGGCACACATATCTCTCCTATAACTTGCCAGCGTCCGGAGCAGCACTCGAAGGGGAGCGACCCCTACCGAGTCTAATAGCACGTATCTCTGTCAAACTCAATATGGCTCTGCAGGCTATGGTCTATATCATAGTCAACAATATCACAATACCTAGTCCAATGTCCTCAACGTAATCATAGAGTACAAATGAAGTCAAATGTCACAATAGAATATGCACACTACTCAATGGAGTCACTGGAGTTAAATGTCACAATAGAATAGGCGCACTACGCAATAGAATCAATGGAGTCAAATGGAGTCAAATGTCGCAATGTCACAATACTCAATGGAGTCAACTGCTCTCTCTCTCTATGTCCAAAGATCCGCACACTACCGCCGCGCTGCTTGCGGCCTCTATCACATAGGTCATGGCGTGTATAAGAGAAATAGATAAGAGATAAGTCACTATAGACGGCTCACATAGACGACTCACATAGATGCCTCACATAATTCGTGATTTGCATAACATACATAGACAATAGATGACTCCTCAATATACACAAGCTGTCGACTGGTCTCCCACGACCTAAGTTAGAATGTCTACTATAAAATATTACTAATAGTTACTTTACCATGGCTATTAGGGAAGGATCGTCTGCAATAGTCTCTAACATGTAAGTCGTGACATGATTAATGCAAGAAAAGACTTAACTCATGTTCATGCGTCAAATACTATATACGTTGTCACAATAGACATGTTCATACTCATGCTTCATGTTCATGCTCATGTTCATGCTTCGCGTACTATATCTCATGTTCATACTTCGAAAATCTAGATATGACGATCCATACGGTGTTCTTCATATACAGGTGTTCAAGTACTCTTGTTCATGCTTCGAATATCTCGATATGATGATCAATACGATGTAATTCATATAGGGGAGTTCAAGTACTCATGTTCATGCGTCAAATACTATATACGTTGTCACAATAGACATGTTCATACTCATGCTTCATGTTCATGCTTCGCGTACTATATCTCATGTTCATGCTTCGAACATCTAGATATGACGATCCATACGGTGTTCTTCATATACAGGTGTTCAAGTACTCTTGTTCATGCTTCGAATATCTAGATATGATGATCGCTGGAGAATAACTCATATGCGAGTGCTCAAGTACGGTAGGCATTGCCAAAATAGACATAGAAGGAAATTTGTCATTTTCGGCGACTCGAAACCCACCTCAACTAGCTACGTCGGCTCCGGCAAGGAGAACGCTACTCACGTCCCTTTCCTCGGCTCACGACCGCCCGGAAACTCTAAACAAGGCAAAACTTCCGAAATTACGATCATACGTCGAAATTTCTAATCGATCTTAATTCACTTCAATTGAACGCCGATTACCTTAAATTTTGATTAGACGGATGTGCGTCACGGACTATTTCACACGCTCGGACATCTTGCATGGACCAAGCGCCAATTTCACATCCGTTTCATTATTCCATTTTCTTCCCCTTTTCTTTCATTCTCTTTTAGTTGCTCTCTATCTTTCTTTCCTTCCTTCCTTTTCTCTCTTTTTCTTTCATTCTTTCTCTCTTTTTCTCTTTTTATTTTTCTCCTTTTCCTTCTCTTTCTTTCTTTTCTTTCTTTTTCTTTTTCTTTTCTCCCCTGCTGTCCCTGCAGCAGTGTCACGCCCCGGGCTAGTTTAAATGCGGAAAACGGGTCAAATTTTTTTTTTTTTTTTTTCTGAAAGTCTAACCCGCGCAGTGAACAGACCCGCCACAAATACAGGCACCTCTGTCTACACGGACAGAGTCTCCCCTGTATTTGCATGGCGTACCAACAACATACAACATGATCACAATCACACTTACATTCACGATAATCCATACAATACAACATAGAGTATATTTGCATTCAGCTATACCTACATGCTTCTAAGCACTCCTTAAGCGAAGGATGATGCAATGCACAGTACAACAAGCATCCTATTAAAAGTGCTTCCCACACGAAAGCTTTATTTTCAAACTCTAATAAGCATTAAAGAAATCCAAGAAAACCTTTTTAAACCGTTCCCACACGGAACTTACTTTTGAAAACCAACTACCACGATGGGTAGACACCCACACGATAAAACACAAGTCAAAAGATGATAATAGAAGCAGAAACCCAATCTCATGCATAAAGAGTCATCATCTCATACAAGTTATAAGCATTCAATACTGATCATCTAACTGAACCATATATATATCTATCTGACTACTAATGCAGATAATAAAAACATAACCAGGGTGATGACCGCTAATGCAGTCTAGCTAGATCGTCCTCGCATCGAACCACGAACTGGCTCCTCGCCCGATCCACCTGAAAAACAGGGAGTGAGAAACCACAACGAGGTTTCTCAGTGGGTACAACTGAGCCACAGGGGCATGTCGTAATCACTGAGAAACAAAGGATATATGATAACAATATAATCAGAGATCTACAGTAGCTGTGTCAGTATGAACAGAATAAATAATCAAAACGCTACTGTACAGGAAAAACTAAGCTGCATATGCATCAATGGAATGAAAACTCAAAATACCCAATCTGGTGCCTGCCATATTGGTCTGCAGATCTCAAGCGTTGCCCTATTGGTCCGCAGACCTCAAGCGGTGCCCTATTGATCCACAGACCTCATGCGTTGCTTGTCACTTTGCTTACACCCGATCTAACTCATGCGCCCGCAGGTCGACTCATCCGGATAGTACACCTCTGATCGGTGGCCAAACCGAACTGGTGTCATGAATACACGCTGTGCAGTGACTGATCATGCGCTATGCTCAAGAAAAAGCCGGCAAGAAGCCGATATCTGGCCGAAGCCACAGGCAAAAGAAACGCCGCATCCTGATCAACAGATCAAATCAAAGTCGGCAAGAAGCCGATACCTGGCCGAAGCCACAGGCGAAAGGAACGCCGCATCCTGATCCACAGATCAAATCCAAGCCGGCAAGAGGCCGGTACCTGGCCGAAGCCACAACAGATCGAAACACACGACAAGAGAGTCGATGTGTTGCCTGGACAAGAAGTCCACAGATCATCAATGCATAATCCTGCTCTACATGTCCATGACCACAAATATACTATGCAAGTAGGTAAGTATGAACGAATGCTGTAAAGAAGGAATCGACATGTAGAGCTATATCAAAGGAGGGACAGGGAATAGTGATACCGACTACTCCGTAGGCTCGCCCACCTGTCGTACTCGCGTCGGGAACCTGGACGCGAAGCAGATCAACCGGACCTACGATAGGTCCACGAGTCAGAGACATGTCCCAAAGGACTCTACATATGCATCTCACACAAATCCCAAAACCCGAGACTCGGTTTCCCAAACCGATCTCCGTAAATCACCGGAACTCCCGAAATCGCACCGGGACGTCCCCGAGACACACGAATAGTTCCGCAATGTACCGACTCAATCCACGAGTCAACCGCTGCGCCAAAACACATCCGTTTGGGTGTCTTGGCAGCAAGTACAAGATCAAACATCAAAACGATTATCGTCGGACAATCGTTCCGATCTGGATTCCCGTAAGTGTCGATTTCGACACCGGAACCCACTGCCGCTCACCGGGCATCTCTGAAATACACGAGACGGCCGAGACAACCAGCCAACAAGGCTCAGCGGCAGCCCACAAGTCACACACATTGCGTCGGACATTTTCGAGCCGAAAACCACGTTTCACCGACGGATTTCGTCGGGAAACGCATAAGAAATAGATCTTCGATTTCCACGAAAGACAACAGACCTTGGACAATCAGTCCAGAGGTCACCCAAGTCTACAATTACTGTCCACAGGACCCACCCGATGCATAATTGCATAAAAGTCCTCATACTTCCATAAAATCACATTATTTTATGTGATTTATCGGACATTATGGGTCGTTACGACAATCAGAGGGTCTTCGGGGTCAGCCGAGACACGCACTGATAGGTCTCGACATGCCGGAGGCCGTGCTCACAATTCAGAGCACAGTCGGGCACTGTGGAGCACGCGGGTGCGACGCAAACTTCAGCAATTTATGCGCACCGTACGCTGATTTCGCTTATTCAGCAGATCCGGGAGGCGCTGACCAGAACGGAGGTGAGCAACGCATTCAGTACTGACCGACTATCATCGTGCTCACCTCCGAAGGCATCGGCACAGCCTCCGGGTCATTGGAATATGGATCCGAACCTAGACTCATGCACAGACAGCATAAATTATAACTTACCGGCAGAGGGAGCTAGGGCACGGCCGGCGGCGGTTCTCCGGCGGACTCACCGGCGGCAAGTGGTTGCTGCCGGTCAGGGGAGGTCGGCGCGTGCGGTGGCCGACGGCGGGAGGCGTCCAGAGGCGGCGGCGGTGATGCCCTAGCTCGGTTTTTACTCCAGGCCGAGCCTTCGCTTCCCGGCGATCGGCGGCTCCGGCGGAGGTCCCGTCGGCAGACGACGGATGCGGAAGGGCCAAGGAGGTCGGTGCTCCGGTTAGTCGACGACGGAGGGCGGCGGTGGCGGCGCTAGCACAAACCGAGCCCGCACGGTTTTAGGGCTCGGGTTCTAACGGTCCAGCGGCCACGGCGGCGGCCGAGGTACTCCGAGGCGACGGCGGCGGGTTGCCTGAGGCCGGAGGAGAGCGGCCTGACAGATCCTGGGAGGCGGCAACGCGGGGAGATGGGACCACGCGGTTCTGGCTAGATCTGCACCAGATCTGGTGCAGACTGCTTCCGGCGGCCGAGGCGGCGCGCAGGGACGGTGGTGGCGGCAGCAGGGGTTGGCCGGAGCTCGGGGCGCCGTAGGGATGAAGCCCGTTGCTTGGTTTCCCCCCCCTCGGGTTGGTCCTTGGCAGAGATGGAGAGGGAGGGAGTAGGGATGGTGGTGATGCTGGGGTTGCGCCCTCTGCCGGCCGGGAACAGGGTCGCCGGCGGCAGCAGTCGCGCGCACAGGGAGGAGCAGGAGGTGGGGATGTCGGCTGGGTGGCTGTGGAGGGAGGAAGAGGCCTAGGGTTAGGGTTTGTGTAGAGAAAACCCTAAGACCACCTATATATATAAGTTGGCAAATCGCAACTTAGCCCACCAACGCCAACTATTATCAGTTGAGTCCCTCACAGCGAGTATATTTTGCGCGTAAGTACCTCCCGGTCCAATGTCGTGCAATTTGGTACATAAAATATAGGGGTTTTTCTTGAAATACCAAAAGTGACATTTTAACCTTTCCTCGGAAAACGTGCTATATCTTACGATCCGTCCGTCGGATTTCCGAACGGATGCGCCAGCGCGATAAGCACTGTCGAGGCATCGAACTCACAATTTTGTTTCATTCGATTCTATTGCCGATTCGCCGATCAATAATCCCCTTTACCATTCACATGTAAAATCACCATTTGGTCCCTCAACCATCAAGTAGGCTTTTCTCGGAAACCGTGCCTCAAATCCAAAATTCGTCAGTGCCATCGAGTCCAGAATAGTCGAACGGTTGAAAACGAGCTATTGGACCACTATGAACGGAGTCCGATACACTCCGAAATCCATCTCTAATCATCGGCCTATCCGGAAAACCAGAGTTACTATTCACTTAAGTGAATTTTCGAGATCGCGTAACTCTTTCATTTTAAATCATTTTCTCCCGAAACTTGACGAGTGATAATGTAATTAAAATACACACATAAACATCATCAACGGAGAGTTAAATTAAATATGAGAAAAATCTCGGTTCTTACAAGCAGTAGGGCAGCCTGCAGCAGCAATGAGGTAGCAGCTCACTACTGCTGCTGCTGCAGTAAGAGCTGCAGCAGCAGCAGTTATAGCAGCAGTAGAAGGGTGGGAGGAAAAAAGAGAAGGAAGGAGAAAGGAAAAGAGAAAGGAAAGAAGAAGGAATGAAGAAAGGAAAGGAAAGGAGAAGAAAAACTTACCTTCTCCTTCAACTTCTTCTTCTTCTTCTTCTTCTTCTTCTTCTTCTCTTTCTCTACTTCTCTTCTTCTTTTTTTTCTCTTGCCTTCTTTCTTGAAAAAATCTGAGAGTTAGAGAGAGAAAAGGGATAAGAATGAGCCCCCTCTTAGTGGAATTCCACTAAGAGGGCAAGTTTGCAAGTTGGCCCATTAGTTTAGCTATTTGCAAATTAGTCCTCCGTATTGAACAATTGGCCCATTTCATCTGTTTTCGCGTCAATTTCGTGCCAAAATGGTTTCACCTCATTGCAACTTCACGCTCACACGCTAACCGGCAATCCACACCGTGTCCAAATTACAAAATCAGTATTCTACATCCTCCCCTCCTATTAAAAAGTTTCGTCCTTGAAACTAATATGCTAACCTAACTCCATATCCGCAATTAGGTAGGAGGAAAAAAAATAAAATGCTCTCCGCTCAGATTGCTCTTGTAACTTAAATCCTCAATCCATTTTTTCGTCAGGTTGGGCTCCGGACTAATCGCGTCTTGGAATGCACAAGCTCAGCTCATCCAACAGAGCGAAGTCCAATTGTATGCGATAGGTCAATTAACCCTTTCTTCGGAGTTAAAACATGAAAATTCCTGTCAACCTTGGCGGCGGTAAAAGTCGGTACGCCACTGTCTGAAGTACTCTAAGATCTCAAAAAAGTCTCCATAGGGCAAATTATGTTCCATGAAGTCCAAATCGGCATATTCCTTTAGGTACGTAATCGTCAATATGAGCTCTTATTATGTATCATTGTGCAGTCCTCACCCTTTTCTTTTGTTTTCAATGTTCGGGCCCAAATTCTTTCGTTCACCTACTCCACTCGAAATCTCCTGGCACGCATAAACGATCTCGAAATCAAAGAACTTTAAATGCATCAACCACATACGCGACTCCTCCACGGGTTCGCAACTCAAAGCATCTTCCATCTCGTTAACTTTTCCAAGATGCTCGTTGTAATCCTTCACCAAGTCAAGCCAACTGCACTGTCCCAAGTTTGGTTCCTTCTATGTTCACAAATCTCATCATGTAGGTAGTGACGCTATGGAATGTAACTCATGACCTGACCATGCGTAAGAGCATGCATTACAAACTACTGCGTGATGCGTCACTGTAAGGCGCAAATTCTTCTCGCCATCACTGAGAGAACAAGGATTGGAATTGTCATCCTGTAAGCCAAAGAAAACTTTATTCTTCATAACTATCGGTTGGCCTGTCCAGCCCCAAGTAGCATCCATCTTTTCAAGATCTATCTCAACACGAAGCGCCAACATTATGTGGGTCAAGAAGGCTACTTTCTAGGGTCACAGCTCGCATTTCTTTAGCTCGGCGCATGATCTTCTCTGTCTCAAAAGCTATCACATAAGCTCAAGTCTGCCTTATGTTCAACATTACTTCAGGAGTAACGAGGATATCATCGAGAAATACCACTACCAATTGATCCAATATCAACTTGCACACTCTGTTTATCAACGCCATAAGTGCGGCGGAGACATTTCTCAATCCAAATGACATCGCCGTAAACTTATAATATCCATATAGGTTGACTGTCGTTCTCCTTCCGATTTCATCTTCAATGGATAAGACTCTTCTTGTAGATCGATCTCAGAAATGACACAAATTCTTGCAGCTCATCAAAAGAGTGTCATTGGTGGCAAAGGATACTCATTCTGAATGGTCACTTTATTCAGCTCGCTGTAATCCACCCATAACTAACATGATCTATCCTTCTTCCTCATAAAGAACATCAGCGTTCCGCATCTTGACATGCTAGCTAATCCCTCAACTCCCACAACTGTGCTTTTGGCTTTCTGAGTTGCCATTCTGAAGGTGTCTTCGAGTATAGCGCGTCATTGGAACTACTTCAAGCACAATCCTCTCTCCTTGTCCAGCAGCAATCAGGTAGCTCAGGAGAGAAAACATTTGCAATTTATCAGACTATAAGAATATACTTGAATCTCAATACTGCCATAAGCACCTCAACCATAACAACGCAAAACGGGCATTCAACAACAACTCATCATCTGTCTCGCTCTTGACATTGAATTCATCGTGGCGAAAAGGGCGCTCCAGCAACTCTTATAAATCACTTCTTCCTGCCTGTACTCATCTTCATCCCACAAATTAGAGGCGCAAATTCGTGAACAAGCCCATCCATCTCCAAGACAACATCTAAATCCCGCAACTGTCTCAGGACCAACAGGTTCATGTGCATCATCCACCGACCCCACGGCATTGGTAGCAAATCATGCAATATCTTGATTGCCAGTAATTCTACTGCTATCGCTCATCATAAAATCCATTGCCGTAGAGCCCTTTGTCTGCACTACCAAAATGTAGTACACTGAACTTTAGCAAATCGCAAGGTTCTAGTGTGAGATTAGTGTTTTGTACTAATCTGGAGGTTTTGGCTGTGATTCGTGAGCTTGGGAGTGTTTTCGGGACTTAAAAAGTGCGAAAACGAACTCCGAAAGTCAAAATCTGTAAAAACTGCAATTTTGACATTGTATACCGGTATGTGACTTTGGGATACCGGAATCCAGTGAATAACTGGATTGCGCAGCTCTCGGGTTCTGCGGAATTCCGCTGGAGATACCGGAGTGGGTTGGTATTCCGGTATGTAAATCGCATACCGGTACTGAAGTGATTAGTACCGGTACTGGCATTTCGCGTACCGGAATCCCTTCGCGTGGCCTGTTTGGCCGAGGCTCGGGTTTGCAGGATTTCTGGCCAGATATCGGTATGCCCATACGCATACCGGTATACAGAGCCGAAAATCCTGTTTTGAGCTGTTTTGCGAATGCTGGCTTTTGGAGGGGTGTTAGGGCAATTGTTACAACATGTAACTTAACCCTTCACACCCCCCCCTCACAGCCATTTGTGCTGTGGACTTGGAGAAGAAATTAAGGTAGGGTTTCTTCCCTTTCTTTCTCTAGAAATTCTTGATTCCAAGGTTGTGGAGCCAAGGATTGATCTCTTTTCTCTTCTCCCTTGCACTCAAGCTTGCTAGCCAGCCTACCCTTGGAGGAGCTTGGAGGTGGTGAGGAGAGCTTGGTTGAGGCTTATCTCCAACCCTAGCTTCTTTGGATCTAGATTGGAGCTCAAAGGAGGTGAGTAATTCTCTTGTAAGCCCTCTTTTGTGGTCTTTTTGGATTATTTGTGATGAAACCCTAGAATGGCAAATTTAGGGTTTACCTTGGGGTTTCTTGATTCTATGCTTTTGGATGGGAATTGATGGGTGTAGAATATTATGTTAGGTTGGATTTGAAGCCTCCTAACTTCAATTTGGGTATTGGACAAGGAATTCTTGGTCTAAGGTAAACTCCACCCTTTTCCCTTTTGTATATGTCGATTTTCGAAAGTGTTCGTTCGACACTTGTGACCCCCTAGGAATTTTCTTTAGGGTGCTAGAAATCGAGGGGACAACTCCGCTTCGACGTACTGCGAGGTCTCGAAGGAGTTCCGGTGGGTTTGACCTCACCGACATGGGTGAAATCCCCCTATGTCTTCGGTTTTATTTTAAAAACTCTAAATTGTGCATTTACATGCTAAAAGTAGCATTATGACATTGTTGGAATCATGACATATAGGTGTCATTCATGAGAATTGCATATGCCTTGTAGGGGTTGACAATATGCATGGAATAAATTCACATAATGATTTTAGTAGCATTTCATCTTGTTAGATGTAGAAATGCATGTTGGGATAAGTTAGACATCATGTGGGATACTAGATTTTTGGTGGACTATGTGGTTCATTGACGAGGCTTGCATATTGACGTTGAGTAGCATTGGTCTTGCATTATAGCAACCTCTTGAGAATATTAAGCTAACTATGTTGTATATTACTTAGATGGATAGCATATGGACATTATGACATAGTATTGGACTCTTGGTCACTACTTGGCATTCCATGTTTTAGACATGATGGACGTGATACTTATGCAGTTGACTATGCTTGTTGGCCATTTGTGCTCATTCGCACATACTTGTGAGGGTCGCTCCCTACAAGCCGGCACTCCGGAGTTAGCCTTGCGACATTGATCGCCGTGCAGGTTTGGGCGCCGAAGTGGATCGCCGTTGGGGGAGTGTCTCATTCTAGTGAGAGAATGTTGACTACCACGGGGCCATTAGGCACGGCACAAGCGGGACAACATCGTCCCCTATGGATTGGGTATCTATGTTACATGTGGTAGTAGACATGACATGGCATATATTAGAGATTATGACATCAGAACATGTGTAGCTAAAATATTGCATATTTACACATGTACATGAGTAGAAGATTTACTTGCATTGTAACATGATCATGAATAGAATATTACATGTTCATAACTTTATGGTAGAGGCATAGTAGTGTGGAACTTTTAAATGTACGCATATTTTTATACTAATCCTACTTTTGCCTCAGTTGACCTAGTGGTGTATTCCGCTCCTCTCGACGGCTTACCTACTGGGAACTATTGAATAATAGTTCTCATCCCCCTGGGGTTTGTTGTTTTTATTTCAGAGCCTTCCACTGCGGGAGAGGCAATGGATCGGCAAGGACGTCGCGACTAGTTAGCTCCTGAGGAGATAGTCATTTAGGTGGTTACCTTTCTTTTGTATTATATGAAAGGTGTATGTACTTTTGAGTTAGTAGTAAAGTTCACCCTATGTAGTGGATGTATTATTGGTGGAACTTGTATCACCTCTATTTTGTGTTCTTTCCTTTGTGCACCTTATGTATACTCTACCTTGTCATGTTTATTGTTCTTAAATCTAGTATGATTATGCTCTGATAACCATGTTAGGATTGTTATTATTCCTTTCATTGTATACTTGTTGTAGACGCCTTGTGTGCACTTGGGCGCTTTGTGTACACGGCGGGTCTGTGCACGTGTCCGGGTGTGCTTCCGCCTGGGCCCCGGGGCGTGAGCTCACTTCATTTACTTTCGCGTGATTTGGGGATTCTATTTGTTGTGTGGGGTTTCGCTAGCGTGAGTTTTCTAACTTACGCGTTTTTGTTGTTGTAGCCTGTAATGCCGATTACTCGTTCTCAATCGACCGAGGCGGCCGCGGCAGCCAACGCAGAGGAGGTGGAGACCTCTGCTACCTCCGGATCTAGTGAGGTCCGAGAGCTTCGTGATCAGCTCACTTTGTTGACGGACTTGGTGGCGCAGCAATCAACTGCGGCTCAGCGACAAGTGGACGCTTCCCGCCGACAGGAAGCGAGGATGAAGCGATTGGAAGATTTGCTGCTGCAACAAGCCTCTACCAGGGCAGCACAGCGTCCCTCACCCCCTGCGCAGACAGGAGGTGTGACTGCAGGAGAGCAAGCACCGGCATCGGGTGTGGATCATGCGGCCACGGATTCGCGACCAGCAGAGGAGGCCGTTGTGACACCGCCAGTTCAGGCACCACCTTCGAGGACGGTCCTACCGACGATGGTGACTGGAGCAGAGCGGGATCGACTTATGGACCGCTTGAACGAGTTTAGGAGGTGCAATCCTCAAACTTTTGATGGAGAGAAGGCGGATCACTGGGCTGTAGAGAAGTGGCTTCTACACATGGAGAAACTGTTCCACGACACCTTCGTGGAGGAGCGAGACAAGGTGTGGCTAGCGACCTATCACCTGGATAGTGTTGCTTATCAGTGGTGGGCGGGCATTCGAGATGATCCTAACACCGATGTCGCAGCCATCACTTGGAAGAGGTTCAAGGAGTTGCTATTGGAGACTTACTTCCCTCAAAGTGTCAAGAGACAAATGGAGAGGGATCTACAACTTGCGCCAGAGGGACAAGACGGTGGCGGAGTATGAACGGGAGTTTTCTCGTCTTCTACACTGTGTTCCGTTTGTTGTGAGAGATGACGAAGATAAGGCTCGCATCTTTGAGACGGGCCTTCGCCCGTCAATCTACAGGATGGTTCAGTCGGCGGGTCTGCAGACTTACCGGGAAGTGGTGAATCGCGCCTTGATTGTGGAGAAAGGCGCGGAGATTGCTAGAGAGGAAAGTGAAGCTTGGGACAGAGCGAAGGGTAAGCGGACTTCTGATGAAGGAGGCAGCAAGGCTAGTTCGAAGAGGCCACCAAAGCATCCTAGGAGCCAGTCTCGAGGGCGTGGCTCTGCTTCGTCGCGCGGAGCGCCGGATCGTCGCCGACCACTGCGTTGCGTGATTTGTGGTAGTCCTCACATTCCACCACAGTGCCCGCAGCGAGTGGGCAAGTTCTATCAATGTGGTCAGGAGGGCCACTTTCGCTCGGAGTGTCCGAGAGGTTCTTCCCCAGCCCCGTCATCGGCATCAGCACCGACACCACCGGGACAGAGTCGTGGGATTCCACCTACCCACCACCAGGCCGGGCGACCGCCTGTTCAGCGGCAGACTGAGGGGTCGCGAAAGGCACCTAGTGGGCATTTTTATGCGGCCCAGACTGTGGAGGCAGCAGCAGCGGGGGAGGTCGTGGCAGGTATCATTTTAATTAATGGCATAAGAGTTAGAGCATTATTTGATACCGGTGCATCGCATTCATTCATCGATCGGCTGTTTGCCGAGTTGCATGGCATTGAGCTTTTACCGACCTTGCATCCTGGTCATGTTATTGTCCCTGATTACGTCTTAGACATTCGGAAGTTTTGCCCTAGTTGCTCCGTTAGGATAGGGGATTGGCTTATGCCGATTGATTTATTAGCTCTTCGGAAGCTTGGAGATTTCGATGTAGTGTTGGGCATGAATTGGCTTAGTAGGTACTATGCCACGATCGACTGCTTGAACCGGATTGTGACCTTTCGAGAACCTGGTCAAGGTGAGGTTGTATTTCGGGGGTGCAAGAGTTCATTGTTTGCGATGACTATCTCTTCGACACGAGCTAAGCAGTTGATTCGGAGAGGTTGTGTAGCCTATTTGGCTAGTGTTACTTCGGGGGATGGAGATACCCCACGAGTTGAGGACACACCGGTTGTGCGAGAATTTGGTGATGTTTTCCCGACTGAGTTACCGGGAATGCCACCTGATAGGGAGATTGAGTTTGTGGTAGATCTTATTCCTGGAACTACCCCGATCTCAAAGACACCCTATAGGATGGCACCTGCGGAGCTTAAGGAGTTGAAGGCGCAATTACAAGATTTGCTGGACAAAGGTTTTATTAGACCAAGTGTTTCACCTTGGGGAGCGCCGGTTTTATTTGTGAAGAAGAAGGATGGATCCCTTCGACTTTGTGTGGATTATCGTGAACTAAATAAGGTCACGATCAAGAATAGGTATTCGTTGCCAAGGATTGATGATCTTTTTGATCAACTGCAAGGATCGATGGTGTACTCCAAGATAGATTTGCAATCTGGGTATCATCAACTTAAGATCAAGGCAGAGGACGTACCTGTGACGGCTTTTCGAACACGGTATGGACATTACGAGTTTACTGTTATGCCGTTTGGGCTTACTAATGCCCCGGCAGCTTTTATGGATCTAATGAACCGTGTCTTTAAGCCTTATTTAGACAGGTTTGTGGTGGTGTTCATCGATGACATCTTGGTGTATTCCCGAAGCGACGAGGAACACGAGGGTCATTTGAGACAAGTGTTGCAGGTTCTTCGGGAGAAGAAGCTTTTTGCTAAACTGAAGAAGTGTGAGTTTTGGCTCCGCGAAGTGTCTTTTCTGGGACATGTGATATCAGGAGCCGGTATAGCAGTGGATCCTAAGAAGATCGAGGCAATCAAGGATTGGCCCATGCCAACCAGTGTGACTGAGGTTCGAAGTTTTCTCGGTTTGGCCGGGTACTACCGGAGGTTCGTTGAGGGATTTGCTAAGTTATCTATGCCCCTCACTCGGCTCACACATAAAGGAACCAAGTTTATTTGGAATGAAATGTGTGATAGGAGCTTTATAGAGCTTAAGGAACGGTTGACCACCGCCCCGATTTTGGTTGTGCCTATCGCTGGAGCAGGGTATGTAGTTTATAGTGATGCTTCACTTAACGGTTTGGGTTGTGTTTTGATGCAGGACGGAAAGGTTATAGCTTATGCTTCCCGTCAACTTAAGGATTATGAAAAGAATTACCCAACCCATGATTTGGAATTGGCAGCCGTCGTGTTTGTCCTGAAACTGTGGCGCCATTACCTTTATGGCGAGCGGTGCGAAGTCTACACTGATCACAAGAGCCTAAAGTATCTTTTCACCCAGAAAGAATTGAACTTGAGGCAACGAAGATGGCTGGAGCTACTTAAGGATTATGATTTGACGATCCTCTACCACCCGGGAAAAGCTAACGTGGTGGCGGATGCCTTAAGTCGCAAATTGACCGAGAATTTGGCTATGTTACTTGTTACTCAACCACCTTTGTTGGAGGAGTTGAGACGGTTGGAGTTGGAAGTAGTAGTCCCTGACACACCTTTGAGATTGATGTCCTTGGTAGTGCAACCTACCTTACTAGATTTGATTAAAGAAAAGCAAGCCCAAGATATGGAGTTGCAAAAGATTCAAGCTAGAATCGAAGGAGGAACCACTGATGGTTTTCTCTTGGATGATCAAGGAATGCTCCGATTTCAGGGTCGGATTTGTGTACCGGCAGAGGCTGAGGTTAAAGAGAAGATCTTATCGGAGGCTCATCGAGCGCCCTATGCTATTCATCCGGGTGGCACAAAAATGTACAAGGATTTGAAGATGCATTATTGGTGGCCCGAGATGAAGAAAGATATTGGAGAGTTTGTGGCTCGATGTTTAACTTATCAGCAAGTTAAGGCCGAGCATAGACTCCCTGCGGGAAAGCTTCGAAGTTTACCGATACCTGTTTGGAAATGGGAGCGGATTACGATGGATTTTGTCACGGGTTTACCGCGCTCACAAGCCGGGCATGACGCCGTATGGGTAATTGTGGATAGGTTGACTAAGTCGGCACATTTTATTCCTATCCATACGACTTGGACCGGAGAGGGGCTAGCACAAGTCTATCTTGATCAGGTGGTGCGGCTTCATGGTGTGCCCACGTCGATTGTATCAGATCGAGATACTAGATTTGTATCGCACTTTTGGAAAAGCCTACATGAGGCGTTAAGCACTCGTTTGGATTTCAGCACAGCATTCCACCCCCAGAGCGACAGGCAGTCTGAGCGTACCATTCAGATCTTGGAGGATATGCTGCGAGCGTGCGTGATGGATTACTAAGGTGGGTGGCATCAATATCTACCTATGGCGGAGTTTGCTTATAACAATAGTTATCAAGCAAGCATTAAGATGGCACCATTCGAGGCACTTTATGGAAGAAAGTGCCGATCACCCCTTCATTGGAGTGAAGTTGGTGAGAAGCTAGTTTTGGGTCCCGATGTGCTGCAAGAAGCTGAAGATAAAGTTCGTATTGCTCGACAAAGATTGATTACAGCTCAAAGTCGCCAAAAGAGTTATGCTGATAAGCGTCGGCGGGAATTGGAATTAAGAGTTATGTCTTCCTAAAGGTATCGCCGACAAAGGAAATTAAGAGATTTGGTATTCGGGGAAAGCTTAGTCCTCGTTTTATTGGACCCTTTGAAGTTTTGGAACGGGTGGGCCCGGTAGCGTATCGGCTTGCTTTGCCGCCGAATCTATCGGGAGTACACAACGTGTTCCATGTATCCATGCTTCGGAAGTATGTTTTTGATCCAACTCATGTGTTGGACTCCTCTCCGTTAGAGCTTCATGAAGATTTGAGCTTTGAAGAGCATCCGGTGAAGATTCTAGCTCGCGAGGCGAAGAAACTCAGGAATCGAGAAATCCCTTATGTGAAGGTGCTTTGGAGCAACCATGACGAGCGCGAAGCCACTTGGGAGTTGGAGAGCTCGCTGTTGGAGCGTTATCCCCATCTTTTTCAGATGGGACCTTGAGGTATTTGACTTCTAGTTTCGCGGACGAAACTCCTTTTTAGGAGGGGTGTATGTAGTACACTGAACTTTAGCAAATCGCAAGGTTCTAGTGTGAGATTAGTGTTTTGTACTAATCTGGAGGTTTTGGCTGTGATTCGTGAGCTTGGGAGTGTTTTCGGGACTTAAAAAGTGCGAAAACGGACTCCGGAAGTCAAAATCTGTAAAAACTGCAGTTTTGACATTGTATACCGGTATGTGACTTTGGGATACCGGAATCCAGTGAATAACTGGATTGCGCAGCTCTCGGGTTCTGCGGAATTCCGCTGGAGATACCAGAGTGGGTTGGTATTCCGGTATGTAAATCGCATACCGGTACTGAAGTGATTAGTACCGGTATTGGCATTTCGCGTACCAGAATCCCTTCGCGTGGCCTATTTGGCCGAGGCTCGGGTTTGCAGGATTTCTGGCCAGATACCGGTATGCCCATACGCATACCGGTATACAGAGCCGAAAATCCTGTTTTGAGCTGTTTTGCGAATGCTGGCTTTTGGAGGGGTGTTAGGGCAATTGTTACAACATGTAACTTAACCCTTCACACCCCCCCCTCACAGCCATTTGTGCTGTGGACTTGGAGAAGAAAGGTAGGGTTTCTTCCCTTTCTCTCTCTAGAAATTCTTGATTCCAAGGTTGTGGAGCCAAGGATTGATCTCTTTTCTCTTCTCCCTTGCACTCAAGCTTGCTAGCCTACCCTTGGAGGAGCTTGGAGGTGGTGAGGAGAGCTTGGTTGAGGCTTATCTCCAACCCTAGCTTCTTTGGATCTAGATTGGAGCTCAAAAGAGGTGAGTAATTCTCTTGTAAGCCCTATTTTGTGGTCTTTTTGGATTATTTGTGATGAAACCCTAGAATGGCAAATTTAGGGTTTACCTTGGGGTTTCTTGATTCTATGCTTTTGGATGGGAATTGATGGGTGTAGAATATTATGTTAGGTTGGATTTGAAGCCTCCTAACTTCAATTTGGGTATTGGACAAGGAATTCTTGGTCTAAGGTAAACTCCACCCTTTTCCCTTTTGTATATGTCGATTTTCGAAAGTGTTCGTTCGACACTTGTGACCCCCTAGGAATTTTCTTTAGGGTGCTAGAAATCGAGGGGACAACTCCGCTTCGACGTACTGCGAGGTCTCGAAGGAGTTCCGGTGGGTTTGACCTCACCGAAATGGGTGAAATCCCCCTATGTCTTCGGTTTTATTTTAAAAACTCTAAATTGTGCATTTACATGCTAAAAGTAGCATTATGACATTGTTGGAATCATGACATATAGGTGTCATTCATGAGAATTGCATATGCCTTGTAGGGGTTGACAATATGCATGGAATAAATTCACATAATGATTTTAGTAGCATTTCATCTTGTTAGATGTAGAAATGCATGTTGGGATAAGTTAGACATCATGTGGGATACTAGATTTTTGGTGGACTATGTGGTTCATTGACGAGGCTTGCATATTGACGTTGAGTAGCATTGGTCTTGCATTATAGCAACCCTCTTGAGAATATTAAGCTAAGTATGTTGTATATTACTTAGATGGATAGCATATGGACATTATGACATAGTATTGGACTCTTGGTCACTACTTGGCATTCCATATTTTAGACATGATGGACGTGATACTTATGCAGTTGACTTTGCTTGTTGGCCATTTGTGCTCATTCGCACATGCTTGTGAGGGTCGCTCCCTACAAGCCGGCACTCCGGAGTTAGCCTTGCGACATTGATCGCCGTGCAGATTTGGGCGCCGAAGTGGATCGCCGTTGGGGGAGTGTCTCATTCTAGTGAGAGAATGTTGACTACCACGGGGCCATTAGGCACGGCACAAGCGGGACAACATCGTCCCCTATGGATTGGGTATCTATGTTACATGTGGTAGTAGACATGACATGGCATATATTAGAGATTATGACATCAGAACATGTGTAGCTAAAATATTGCATATTTACACATGTACATGAGTAGAAGATTTACTTGCATTGTAACATGATCATGAATAGAATATTACATGTTCATAACTTTATGGTAGAGGCATAGTAGTGTGGAACTTTTAAATGTACGCATATTTTTATACTAATCCTACTTTTGCCTCAGTTGACCTAGTGGTGTATTTCGCTCCTCTCGGCGGCTTACCCACTAGGAACTATTGAATAATAGTTCTCATCCCCCTGGGGTTTGTTGTTTTTATTTCAGAGCCTTCCACTATGGGAGAGGCAATGGATCGAGGCAAGGACGTTGCGACTAGTTAGCTCCTGAGGAGATAGTCGTTTAGGTGGTTACCTTTCTTTTGTATTATATGAAAGGTGTATGTACTTTTGAGTTAGTAGTAGAGTTCACCCTATGTAGTGGATGTATTATTGGTGGAACTTGTATCACCTCTATTTTGTGTTCTTTCCTTTGTGCACCTTATGTATACTCTACCTTGTCATGTTTATTGTTCTTAAATCTAGTATGATTATGCTCTGATAACCATGTTAGGATTGTTATTATTCCTTTCATTGTATACTTGTTGTAGACGCCTTGTGTGCACTTGGGCGCCTTGTGTACACGGCGGGTCTGTGCACGTGTCCGGGTGTGCTTCCGCCTGGGCCCCGGGGCGTGACAGAAAACCTGATCACTTCGCCTTTGTGGTGGCTGATCCACCTGATGAGCAACTACCGCTTGATCTTCCCAGAGCAAAAATCATTAAGACCCCCATCCTCAGCCGTAAGACGTGTAGTGTCACTACTGTCGACAGGGCTGAGAACGTTGCCCAAGGACTCACAGACCGTCAGAGCCTTAGCTGCTCACGACAGAAAAGCTGGCCTTCCCTCGATCTACACGAACCTAATTTGTATGGTCCCATCCACCTATAGTAGAAAACAGCGTCCCTCTCGTTGTGCACAAGTGACACAGACCTACAGCTGCGTTAAAAGGAAGATAGCACAAGGACGGAAAGAGGTAGTACATGAAGAACTGATTCCTCACCAAGAACAAAAGTCTTCAGAATGAATTCTAAGATATCACTAAATCCAATCAAATAAGAAAGAATCAAAGGATTAGATGAAAATGAGAAATACAGGCAGAACCTTTCGAAAACGATCGAAAAAGGCAAAAACGGAGGCCGAAACAATTGAATTTGGGTCCTAAACTCAGCCGGAATGGCTACGCGATTCAATGCGTAGATCTCGAAAAATGTTTTCTGAATTGGGGCTGCATGCTGAAATCGGATACTCGAGCAAAAAGTTATGGCCGTTTGAAGTTTGCTCGCACGGTTAACAACATTTACTCGCACCCAACAGAATTTTCAACTCAGTTAAGCTCCGCCACATGTCCTCGAACATCAAATTAGCTGCACCATTAGGTATGCTGCTCCGATCACTACTGCTGTCTAGAATGCACCAGCCCGGCCTAAATCGACCGAGCCTCCATCCTGCAGATAAACGCGTGGGTGCCTTGGCGGTGGCTTTACACCGGATAGCTCAGCCTCACTATCTTCTGTCCCCTTCCTACCACTGCCCGAGCCTTGTCCAACCTCGGGTACTTTTTTCATCTTGAGAGAGTGCTTTTCTCCACATCACGCACACCTATTACAACATATTTTCTGTCGTCTGGTGGCTCCAATCAACCTAACCACTGTGCCAATAGCTCATATGCCTTACTTGATCTGATCTGCATCCACTTTGCATGTAGGGCAAGTGCGGTCCGCCTCATTAGTCGCTCAAGTCGAGTCATGATAGTGTCCTAAAACAAAACACACATGAATCACCCCAAACCACGTACCGGAACCCAGCTCGACCCAATCAAGCAAAAGTCCAAAAGGATCTCTCTCTTTTCTTCTGTGATCTTATGTTGTCTGCAACCAATATAATTATCCAGAAAGAAAAGACGCGTACCCTTCGATCACTCTTCAGTTCCTTTTGAAGAGTTTACAAAGATCAATCCAGCGACTTTCGCCCAAAGTCACGTCACTCACGGCCTAAGTCTTAACGTTCAACCGTTCCTAAGGTTCTTAGGTCCACTTGACCTATCTATGCTCTGATACCACCCAAATCTATCACGCCCCGAGTTTGCAGCGAAAGACTGCGGAACGTCGACAGACCCGCCAAACGAACAGAGTTTTTCCTATCCAAACGAAGCATCAACAAATCGAACAAGACAAGATAATCCTCGAGGTCACAATTGAGAGATTTCCACGACACAAGAAACAAGATGAAGCACAGAATAACAAACGACATGTATCAGAGCACTATCTACAAGCCACACTGTCGTACATCATGTACTACATCACATAAATCTCAATCCCAAAAGAGAAGTACAAGTAAAAAGCCCTGGCACTCAACAATACAGGCATGTAGTACACAGTAGCACTCTCTCTGGTGGTCCTTTAATGTATAGGCATGCTGGCAGGAGATGCTATCTATTGTGCGAATACCCCTCACCTCGATCAGCCGACGGTATGCATACTCCTGAAAAAACAACCACAAAAGGATATGAGAACTACTGAATAGTAGTTCCCAGTGGGTACGGTCGGCGATAACCACGACCTTCCCACTAGGTTTACTGGATGCTATAATAGGGAATAATGAATAACTGAATGTAACTAGCTATGAACTGATCAGGTAAATGATCTGAACAGGTAAAGGAATAACCGTAAGTAGCAGTAAATGTATCTACTAATCACTGTACTATAAATGAATAACTGAATATAAACAAATGTTGTACATGTAGTCAATATAAACAAATGCCGATGATGTATGTACCTGCTGACTTATCATATCCCTGTACATATAAGGAAAAGGAAGGAAAGAAGCTGATTAGTGTATGTATCAACGCTACTGCTACTAAACAAATGCTGTGATAGTACCCAACCGCAACGACCGACTCATACGTCCGGTCAAGTCTGCGCCTGCCTAGTGCCCAGAATCGCACTCCCGCTGGTGCACCGTCGACACCTAGGCTCTACCCCCAGCATGAACACCACTCCCGCAGGTGGGTCGTCTTTCCAAGGGACATATATCTCTGCTATAACTGGCCAGCGTCCGAAGCGGCACTCGAAGGGGAGCGACCCCTACCGAGTCTAATAGCACGTATCTCTGTCAAACTAAATATAGCTCTGCACACTATGGTCTATATCATAATCAACAATATCACAATACCTAGTCCAATGTCCTCAATGTAATCATAGAGTACACAAGAAGTCAAATGTCACAATAGAATATGCACACTACTCAATGGAGTCAACGGAGTTAAATGTCACAATAGAATAGGCGCACTACGCAATAGAATCAATGGAGTCAAATGGAGTCAAATGTCACAATGTCACAATACTCAATGGAATCAACTGCTCTCTCTCTCTATGTCCAAAGATCCGCACACTACCGCCGCGCTGCTCGCGGCCTCTATCACATAGGTCATGGCGTGTACAAGAGAAATAGATGAGAGATAAGTCACATAGACAGCTCACATAGACGACTCACATAGATGCCTCACATAATTCGTGATTTGCATAACATACATAGACAATAGATGACTCCTCAATATACACAAGCTGTCGACTTGCCTCCCACGACCTAAGTTAGAATGTCTACTATGAAATATTACTTACAGTTACTTTACCATGGCTATTAGGGAAAGATCGTCTGCAATAGTCTCTAACATATAAGTCATGACATGATTAATGCAAGAAAAGACTTAACTCATGTTCATGCGTCAAATACTATATATGTTGTCACAATAGACATGTTCATACTCATGCTTCATGTTCATGCTCATGTTCATGCTTCGCATACTATATCTCATGTTCATGCTTCGAATATCTTGATACGATCCATACGGTGTTCTTCATATACAGGTGTTCAAGTACTCTTGTTCATGCTTCGAATATCTAGATATGATGATCAATACGATGTAATTCATATATGGGAGTTCAAGTACTCATGTTCATGCATCCAATACTATATACGTTGTCACAATAGACATGTTCATACCCATGCTTCATGTTCATGCTCATGTTCATGCTCATGTTCATGCTCATGTTCATGCTTCGCATACTATATCTCATGTTCATGCTTCGAATATCTAGATATGACAATCCGTACGGTGTTCTTCATATACAGGTGTTCAAGTACTTCATTCTTCGAATATCTAGATATGATGATCGCTAGAGAATAACTCATGTGCGAGTGCTTAAGTACTGTAGACATTGCCAAAATAGACATAGAAGGAAATTCGCTATTTTCGGCGACTCGGAACCCACCTCAACTAGCTACGTCGGCTCCGGCAAGAAGAACACTACTCAGTCCCTTTCCTCAGCTCACGACCGCCCGGAAACACTAAACATGGCAAATCTTCCGAAATTACGATCATACGACGAAATTTCTAATCGATCTTAATTCACTTCAATTGAACGTCGATTACCTTAAAATTTGATTAGCCGGACGTGCGTCACGGACTATTTCACATGCTCGGACATCTTGCAAGGACCAATTTGAAGTTTAGACGTGCGAATTGCGCCAATTTCACATCCGTTTCATTATTCCATTTCCTTCCCCGTTTCTTTCATTCGTTTTTAGTTGCTCTCTATCTTTCTTTCCTTCCTTCCTTTTCTTTCCTTTTCTTTCATTCTTTCTCTCTTTTTCTCATTTTCTTTTTCTCCTTTTCCTTCTCTTTCTTTCCTTTCTTTATTTTTCTTTTTCTTTTCTCCCCTGCTGTCCCTGCAGCAGCAGGGCAGCCTGCAGCAGAAGTGAGGCAGCAGCTCACTTCTGCTGCTGCTGCAGTAAGAGCTGCAGTAGCAGCAGTTGTAGCAGCAGTAGAAGGGTGGGAGGAAAAAAGAGAAGGAAGGAGAAAGGAAAAGAGAAAGGAAAGAAGAAGGAAGGAAGAAGGGAAAGGAAAGGAGAAGAAAAACTTACCTTCTCCTTCAACTTCTTCTTCTTCTTCTTCTCTTTTTCCACTTCTCTTCTTCTTCTTTTTTTCTCTTGCCTTCTTTCTTGAAAAAATCTGCTGCTGCAGCGGCTGATGCTGCTGCAGCTGATGCTGCTACTGCAGTCGCAGCCTATAGCAGCTAATGCTGCAGCTGCCGACTATTGCAGCTATTGCTACTGCAGCGGCCAGCAGCAGAACTTTAGGGAAGGGGGAGAGGAGAAAAGGGAGAGGGAAGAAAAGAAGGAGAGGAAGAAGAAGGAGAAGTTAGTATTAAGAAAAGGAGGAATTGGGCTTAATTGATGATTTATTCATGAGGGATTTACACCCTTTATATAATGCAAGAATAAGACTTACATGGTAAGTATTTGAATATACAATCAATCAACCCAAAAAGGAAAAGAATAAATAATAAATATGGTACATAATCAAGAAGAATATGGACGGTAAAAGAGAGCACATATGGTAGTAACTATAATCATGAGAGCACTTATAGCATAGTGAATGATTGCCTTACTATGAGATTATTTACTTTAACACCCCTCCCCCCCCCCCCACCTCCCCTCCCCTCCCCCCCTCAAACTGAAGATGATTTGCCGAAAATCAGCTGAAGTTTGGATACTAGAGTCCGAAAACATTCGAAGGGATGTGACTTGGTAAAAAGATCAGCAACTTGTTGTTTGGAGGGGACATATTGTAATTGAATAGTATTCTGATTATAATGTGTTACGGATTTTATATTGGCATATTTCGTGAAGTGTGTCGGAGTCTTGAAGGTTCAAAGAAGAAAAGATAAAGATTGAAGACACGAAGACTCACCGATTGAATTCACGATGCTTGGTAAGTTTAAATAATCTTGATGATGATTTATATATCTAATTTAAGTGTTTGGAAGACATTAGAATAGGTTTTTAATGATTTATAAACGAATCGAAAAAATTCATACTACGAGGTCCGAACCCTGGAACATGAGGTCCGGAACCCGTGAGCAGGTTATGCTGGTTCGCAGACCGAGTCCGGACCCTGGAAGCTGAGGTCCGGAACCCGTACGCATACTTGCTGTTTCGCTGTCCGGGTCCAGACCCTGGAAGCTGAGGTCCGGAACCCGTGAGCATGACAGGCAGTTTCACAGACCAGGTCCGGATCCTGATGGCTGAGGTCCGGACAATGAAACGCCTGAAGAGTATCAAGGTCCGGACCCCATATCCGCGATCCGGACCTCAACTCGTCGCGATTTTCCGAAATTCTATTTTTTCAATTTTACTCTGATTCTAATGTCTCCCAAACCTGTAAATAAGATGGTAGATTCCTTAAAATCTTTTAGCAATCCTAATTTGATTCCAAACCTTTCTAAAATCAGTTTTTCAATCCTAGTCGAAATCGGTTTGCTTCCAAACCTTTCTAAAAACTGTTTTTTAATCCTAATCTATTTTGGATTGCTTCTAACCTATAAATGAGATGTGGGGGTGTCTCTAAAACGTGGTGAAGCATAGATTATCTTTTAGAAACCCTAGAAGCTTGTAGGTGACCGTTTTCCTCATCTTCTACATCAAGCTTCTCTCAAATTGATTCATGGTGCCCTAATTCCTAATATTCTTTTAGAATTAATTTGAGAATTGCTTAGAGATTATTCCCACAGATCTTCAATGATATTCTAAGCAATAAACCATCATCAACCTTATTGTTCTTGCTCCGGACGGAGTGGCGTCGTGGATTCGGCGTGATCAAGACGGTTCGTGGATTCGGATCGTTGGTACTCGTGGATTCGAGTGGGCGTCGTGGATTCGACATGTTGAAGGCTTCGTGGATTCGAAGTTGGGGTCTCGTGGATTCGGGACGTGGCGTTCGTGGATTCGGACGTGGGGCGTGGACAACCTGTTGGTGCGCGTGATCTGCTGAAGAGAAGGGAAAGGTTAAGTCCGTGGAGTCGGTAATCACCTTGTAATTCTTTACTCTTAGTGGATTGTTTTTTCGCATGTTGGTCCCGTGGGTTTTTCTTCAAGGTGGAGTTTCCCACGTAAATCTCGGTGTGCTGATTTTATTTTTCGCATTTACTTTATCGCATTGAGATTTGTGATTTTTATTTATACACCTATTCACCCCCTCTAGGTGATTGATATACTCTAGATAGATCCTAGGGCACCCCTTATTTAACAATTGGTATCAGAGAGGGATCTAGATTTATCTATCGTAGCGGGTATAGGTTGTAAACTATGGCCGAAGGTGGTAACATTAATCGACCTCTGTTTTTCGATGGCACTAACTATGCGTATTGGAAGGTTCGCATGAGAGCTTTTCTAATTGCCATCGACGAGCGTGTTTGGCAATCCATCGAATTTGGATGGAAACATCCTACCGAAAAGGTAGAGAATGTTGATAAGACCAAACCTCGGAATAAATGGAGTAAGGAAGAGAATGATTTATCTTCTTACAACGGTAGAGGAATTAATGCTTTATTTAATGCTCTATCTCAAACCGAGTTTTCACGCGTCTCGACGTGTGAAACGGCTAAGGAGATTTGGGATACTCTCCAAGTTACGCATGAAGGAACTAGCTTGGTAAAGGTCCAAAAACTTCAAATGATTAAAAGTAAATTTGATTCAATTTCCATGGACGATCATGAGACCTTTACCGAGTACTATACTCGTCTTCAAGACATAGTCAATACATGCGCAAACTTGGGAGAGAAAATCTCGGAATCTAAAGTTGTAAGAAAATTTTTTAGAACTCTTCCCGAAAGATTTCGTCCGAAGGTTGCGGCCATTGAGACTATAAAACATCCGGACGAGATGAAAGTAGAAGAATTAGTAGGCGCTTTACAAACATATGAAATGACTTTTCCTACTAATGAATCTTCTTCCAAGTCTTCTTCTAAGAGTACAGGTATTGCACTCAAATCTACTAAGGAGGAGGACGATGACTCGGATTCCGATGAAGAGATTTCGCTTGCCGACTTTGAACATCAATTGGCGCGTCTCACGAAGAAATTTCGTCGGAATTTCCGAAAGAATAAGACAAATCGATCTACATCCAAATCTTCTTCAAAAGGATTTTCAAATTCTAAATCCTCAAAAGAGAAGAGTCTTGCAAAGTCTTCTAAAAAAAAGGATGAATTTGAGGGGGAAATCCAATGTTACAAGTGTCGAGGCTACGGCCATGTCTCCTCGGATTGTCCCACGAAAACATCTTATAAAAAGAAAGCTTTACAAGCTAGAACTTGAGATGACTCTACTTCTAATGAATCGAGTTCTAGTGAAGAAGAAAAGAATGATGCTATAGCTTTTTGTTCACATACTTCTTTACCTTCCTCATCGATTCTTTGTTTATCATCTATTTCTAATGATTTGCTTTCTCCTTCTTTGCATGAAACGTCGAGCGACGATGGCACAAGTGAAGGGGAGTCGGATGATGATGACTTAGCCGAGGCGTATAATCAACTACTCATCGAATCGAAGAAGATGGCTAAGCACAACAAGAAGTTGAGGAAGCGACTTTTGGAGCTTGAGGATGAGAAAAAGACATTGAGTACTTCAAATAAAGCTCTTGAGGAGGAAAGGGAAAACATATTGAAGAACAACAAAAACCTCCAAGAGAAGCTCAACCAATCGGAGATAACGATCAAATCGCATCAAGAAAAGGTTGGCTTTCTAGAACTACAATTCAAGGAAATTCATGTTTCTAATCAAGTCTTGATCAAACAAGTCCATCAACTCAAGTCCGACATACTAAAATTCTCCTCCGGATCGAAAAAGCTTAATAGTATGCTCGGTTTGGGTCAAACGGATAAACTTGGACTTGGATATCAGCAAAAACATGTTGAGAAGGTTAAAAATTCAGCACCCAAAGTCTCAACAAGTGTAAAAGAGAAAGTATGCCATAGATGCGGGAAGAAAGGACATATCAAGAAGACATGCCATAAAAAAAAAACTCAAGTGGCATCTTCTAAGAATCTATCGGTATTTTCCAACACTCGACAACCTTCTCGGTTTCAAAAGCAACATCCAAAAGGTCGAGTACCCAAGGTCAACCGAAAGTCAAAGCCACAACAACCAACTTCTCAAAAGCGGAATGCGATGGTGAGACCCACGGTTGATCAAGAGTCAAAACAAACCGTGCCTAACGTCAACAAATCAAGACAACCAACAATCCGACAAGTTTGGATTCGGAAAGGTGATATCTTTCCTTCTCTAAAGTCTTAATTTGTTTTGACTTTGTGTAGTGCTTTGATCGGTTTCTATTGCATATCTCTTGTTTATTGCATTCTACGTTTTGGTGCTTTCATTGTTACGATTTTTAGATTCTTTGAATGATTAGAACATTAAATAGTGCATTGAATATCAATAGGTTCACTTTCATTCACTCTTAATTAATCTCATATTAATTATCGGTTTTACTTTATTTTCATTATATTTGAAGATAATTTATTATGAGAATTCTTCATACTTATATTCATCAAATTTAGGCAATCATGTGTAATCTCTAGGAGCTTAACCTATCTCGGTTGTGTGTGTTGAATTTGATGAATAGTCATTCTCTTATGGACTAAAATTTGTCACATGTTCTTTCAACTAAGAGATTGCATAAGCGAGGGGAGTTATTATTATATAAAATAAAATGCTCATATGCTTTGAAAGATGTGGAAAGAGTTACATCCTTAAAGGAGTGTGAAAACTACCACCACATGGAGGAAAGAGCTACCACCCCGGTCGTCCGGTTAGTGTGTGCAGCTACCACATGAGAATTGAATTGCATATCCGAAAATATATATATATATATAAGTGCAAAAGCATGCAAAAGGAAAAATGTCACAAATTTTATTTTTCGGAGTTATAAGGTGGTCCACATACATGAAAGATGCTCAAAGAGCCACCCCCTGTGCTATTGATTTTATCTCAAATTTGAACGTTTATGCAACAAATTTTTGTCTCTTTGATGAATCCCTTAAGTCATCTTCATAATCCGTTTACATCTTGATAGCTTTTGAGTCTTTAGATTATTTTTGATAACTTGATTTTGAAGTTTATATGAGTTAAGAAATCGTGTAATATTTTATCTACATTATGGTGATTGTGTAGTAAAGTTCTAAATTCTTATGAAATTAATAGGGATTGAAAGAAGTCAATGTGAATTTATACTCCTCATGCACTAACAATGTTGGACGTTTTTATTACAAGTGGTTTCAAAATTAAAAAAAATATTTTGAACTTGTGTTTTATTTAATTTCTTTAAACTCTCTCTATTTTTGGTATTTTCTTTTGGCAATTTTTGACGAAAAGGGGGAGAGAGGTAATGATGACTTAGACGCATAAACAAAGGGGGCTTAGACGCATAAACAAAGGGGGCTTAGACGCATAAACATAGGGGGAGAGATTGCATGAACAAAGGGGGAGCGATTTTGATATTTTTTCTAATAACTTTGTTCGTGGAGAATGCAAATTTTTGCATGTCTTTCAAGACTTCAAGACTCCATGTTTGTCTAAGTCATAGAGTTTGTTTTAGGAGTTACTAAATTGTAATTTTAATTTTTATTTGGATCTTTCAGGCGAGAAGTTCATTATTTTGGTGATGGCAATGAATTTCATTTTTGGAGAAATGAGCATCGTGAGTGTTTTATGTAATTTTGAGTTTTGTCACGAAATTGCCAAAGGGGGAGATTGTTACGGATTTTATATTGGCATATTTCGTGAAGTGAGTCGGAGTCTTGAAGGTTCAAAGAAGAAAAGATGAAGATTGAAGACACGAAGACTCACCGATTGAATTCACAATGCTTGGTAAGTTTAAATAATCTTGATGATGATTTATATATCTAATTTAAGTGTTTGGAAGACATTAGAATAGGTTTTTAATGATTTATAAACGAATCGGAAAAATTCATACTACGAGGTTCGGACCCTGGAACATGAGGTCCGGAACCCGTGAGCAGGTTATGCTGGTTCGCAGACCGAGTCCGGACCCTGGAAGCTGAGGTCCGGAACCCGTACGCATACTTGCTGTTTCGCTGTCCGGGTCCGGACCATGGAAGCTGAGGTCCGGAACCCGTGAGCATGACAGGCAGTTTCGCAGACCGGGTCCGGATCCTGATGGCTGAGGTCCGGACAATGAAACGCCTGAAGAGTATCAAGGTCCGGACCCCATATCCGCGATCCGGACCTCAACTCGTCGCGATTTTCCGAAATTCTATTTTTTCAATTCTACTCTGATTCTAATGTCTCCCAAACCTGTAAATAAGATGGTAGATTCCTTAAAATCTTTTAGCAATCCTAATTTGATTCCAAACCTTTCTAAAATCAGTTTTTCAATCCTAGTCGAAATCGGTTTGCTTCCAAACCTTTCTAAAAACTATTTTTTAATCATAATCTATTTTGGATTGCTTCTAACCTATAAATAAGATGTGGGGGTGTCTCTAAAACGTGGTGAAGCATAGATTATCTTTTAGAAACCCTAGAAGCTTGTAGGTGACCGTTTTCCTCATCTTCTACATCAAGCTTCTCTCAAATTGATTCATGGTGCCCTAATTCCTAATATTCTTTTAGAATTAATTTGAGAATTGCTTAGAGATTATTCCCACAGATCTTCAATGATATTCTAAGCAATAAACCATCATCAACCTTATTGTTCTTGCTCCGGACGGAGTGGCGTCGTGGATTCGGCGTGATCAAGACGGTTCGTGGATTCGGATCGTTGGTACTCGTGGATTCGAGTGGGCGTCGTGGATTCGACGTGTTGAAGGCTTCATGGATTCGAAGTTGGGGTCTCGTGGATTCGGGACGTGGCGTTCGTGGATTCGGACGTGGGGCGTGGACAACCCGTTGGTGCGCGTGATCCGCTGAAGAGAAGGGAGAGGTTAAGTCCGTGGAGTCGGTAATCACCTTGTAATTCTTTACTCTTAGTGGATTATTTTTTCGCGTGTTGGTCCCGTGGGTTTTTCTTCAAGGTGGAGTTTCCCACGTAAATCTCGGTGTGCTGATTTTATTTTCCACATTTACTTTATCGCATTGAGATTTGTGATTTTTATTTATACACCTATTCACCCCCCTCTAGGTGATTGATATACTCTAGATAGATCCTAGGGCACCCCTTATTTAACATAATGATGACGAACAAAGTGACAATCAACTTCAATATGCTTAATGCGCTAATGGAAAACATCATTTTGAGCTATCTGGATGGCGCTTTGACTATCAAAAAGCAATGGGGTAGAAGTAGAAATCTGAATACCCATATCACTAAGAAGCCATCAAAGCCAAACAAGTTTAGAAGTAGTAGCAACCATAGCACGATATTCAGCCTCCGCACTAGAACGAGTAACGACAGTTTGCTTTTTTACTTTTCCAAAAGATGAGTGAATCTCCAAGAAAAATACAAAAGCCAGTAGTGGAGCGTCGATCAGTTGGATCACCAGCGCAATCGACATCACAAAATGCCTGAAGAAGAGGAGCTGGTGAATTGTGAAGAAGTAGACCATGATATAATGTGTTTCGAATATATCCAAGAATTCGTAAAACCGCAGCATAATGAGTTGTTCTGGGAGCTGACATAAACTGACTAACAATTTGAACAACATGACTGATATCAGGTCTGGTAATTGTAAGATAATTGAGACTACCAATCAGTTGTGATAGAGAGTTGGATCAGAAAGCAATGTTCCATCAGTAGGTTGAATTTTGACATTTCTTGTTGTCAGTTAATCCAGCACGAACAAGTAGTTCAGAAGCATACTTTACTTGGGAAAGAAATAGACCTTTAGTTTGATAATCTACTTCAATACCAAGAAAGTAGCGAAGTTGTCCAAGATCTTTCATCTCAAAATGTTTACTGAGCTAATGTTTGATATCAGAAATTCCTCCCATATCATCACCTGTAATAATCATATCATCGACGTATAAAAGAAGAATAACTCTACCATCTGATGAGCAGCGAATAAACATAGCGGAGTCATGATTGCTTTGAGAAAAGCCCTGTTGGAGGATAGTATAGCGAAACTTCTCAAACCATGCTCTTTTAGCTTGTTTAAGACCATATAAGGCTTTACGAAGCTTACACACATAATGTGGAGGATGAGATAAACCCAAAGGAGGAGTCATATATACTTCATCAGAAAGATCCCCATTTAAGAATGCATTCTTGACATTTAATTGGTGAAGTTTCCAACCTCGAGTAGATGCCACAGCCAGCAAACTGCGCACAGTAGTCATTCGTGCGACAGGAGCAAATGTTTCCTCGTAATCGATTCCATATTCTTGAGAAAAGCCTTTAGCAACGAGGTGTGCTTTGTATCGTTCTATAGAACCATCTGATTTGGTTTTGATTTTATAAATCTATTTGCACCCAATAGCAGATTTTCTCGGCGGCAATTCAACAAACTCCTAAGTATTGGTTTTTTAAAGAGCAGCGAGTTCCTCATTCACGGCTTGTTGCCACTTAGGATCAGAGGAGGCTTCATGATAGGATTTGGGTTCATAATGGGAGAGAATAGAGGAAAGGTAACAATAATAGCCATTGAGATAACTTGGTGGTTGTCTGTGGCGAGTTGGATGAGATCTTTCTGGTTGCATATTGTTGGGATTGCTAGACGTGCAAGGAGAGTTGAGACGAATATCATGTTGACCATTCTCAGTTGTTTGTAAAGGAATATCAAAAGAGGGACTCTCTTGAAAAGGGTCTAAAAGCGGAGAACCGGATGAAAACTTTGATGTTGGAAGAGTGAAGAAAGGTATTTGCTCCCAAAATGTGACATGACGAGAGATACGCAACTTTTTAGCAATAGGGTCATAACACCTATAGCCTTTTTGTTGAAGCCCATAACCAAGAAAAACACACATAGCAGTTTTCTTGGTTAGTTTGTTGCACTCTCTTTTGGGTAGAAGAACAAAACATGTTGAACCAAAAATACGAAGATGTGAATAATCTGGACTAATATTATAAAGACGTTTAAAAGGGATTTCATCATTTATGACAGGTGAAGGGATACGGTTGATAATATAGATAGCAGTGAGCATAGCTTCACCCCAAAAATTTTTAGGAACGAAAGCAGAAAGAAGTAGAGTACGTGCAGTTTCAACAATGTGACGATGTTTTCTTTCAGAAATTCTATTTTGTTGCAGCGTCTCAACATATGATAATTGAGAAAGAGTACCTTGAGATGCAAGGTATTGTTTGTCACGCCCCGGGCTAGTTCAAGATGCGGAAAAACGTGCTAAATTTTTTTTTTTTGAAAAGCCTAGCCCGCGCCACGTACAGACCCGCCACAAATACAGGATCCACTGTACACACGGACAGAGCCTCCCCTGTATTTGCACGGCGTCCAACAACAAATAACAGGATCACAACCACCATTCATTCATCCCAACAGCACATCAACACAACGAGAGATTCATACAGCTAGCAGTCCTTAACCTGTATGAATCTAAGCAAATCCTTAAGCGAAGGATGATGCAATGCACAAGCAACAATCATTCTAGAAAGCTGCTCCTTACCCAGAAGCTTTAGTTTGAAACCCTAATCTCAATCATTGAAGAAGCCTTTGAAAACTGTTCTCCACACGAGAACTCTCTTTTTGAAATCACAAAACCGAGCAATCAGAAATCCATTTGAAAACCGTTTCCCACACGGAAACCTTGTTTTACGACGCTACCACGAGGGGTAGAAAACCGAAATGCTAGATAACGAAACGATTGAAAAACAAGGATACAATCAACTAGTCCAAGCATGCAGACATCACACAAGCATATAGAATGAATCCACAACATAAGCATGCTAGAATTTACAACGGGGTAACTGAACCACATATTACTTCTATCGAATAGAGGTAGGGGAATAACCAAATCTGGGGATGTAGCCTCACGAGTCGGAACCTCTAGAGCTACTATCTAGGCGTGCCTCGCAGCGTCCCGACACTCACCACCCTGCTCACCTGAAACCTGTAATGGGGGTGGGGGGGTGAGAACATGCACGCATGTCTCCCCTCCCAGTGGGGGTACCGCAAGCCGACGAAGGCGAGGTGTACACACCGGCACGAGGGTCAACGAAAGATAGATATGGTATACAGTAGCACAAGTAAGTATGAGGCTAACATACAACTGAAATAACAATGCTACTGTAAGCAACTAGTATGCATCAAAGGGGATAACCACAAAGTGAACCCAATCTATAGCCACCAGGGGGTGGCCCTGGCACTGTCACCCTGCTCAATCCAACGGCACCATCCATCCCGACGCAATGCTCGGGGCCACGGGTCGGTAGAAATTCACGACCCTTTTCCGGAAAAGAACACCTCTAAACGGTGGATCAGACCGCGGTGTACGTGAAGTGCGGGAAGAGCTGTGACGATCGATGCATATGCTCAATCCACAGAACGGCAACAAGCCGAGAAGCAACCAATAAACCACAACTAGGATCGCTCGGAACAACAGGCGATCACCTCCGACCAACTGGGTCGTCTCAAGGAATATGCAAGCCACACTAGGATCGCTCAGACTGACAAGCGATCCCCACCGACCGACTGGGTCGTCTCAAGAACATGCAAACCACACTAGGATCGCTCAGAATGACAAGCGATCCCCACCGACCGACTGGGTCGTCTCAAAGAACAAGCAAACCACACTACTCTACTATCCAAGCACGCATATGAGTAGAGTCTACGGGAGTCAAGTGAACTACTAACAGAAATGCAAAGGAAGGGATAGAAAGGTATCACCGTAGTCCACTGAACCGACTCCGGGTCGAAGTACCCACCTGTAGGTAAGATCCAAGTCTAACACCGACGGCTCTCGGGAAACGCGACAGGACCTACGAAAGACTCACAGGGTCAAGGTCCACCAAGTCAACGCTAAACACAAAGCGCACACATCCCGAAACCGACGGATCGCCCGGGAAACCCACCGGGACGATCCCGAAACCTCACAAAGCCCCAGAGGGGTACCAAACAGCCAACAAGGTCCCTCGCTGTCCCCGAACACATTAAACCGAGTGACGGGGGACAGCAAGCACAAGCTCGGGGTGCCACGAACAGCAAACGCACCCGAAAAGGCTTCCCGGGTTCCCGAAAAGTGCCGATTTGGCACCGGAACCCCACATCACTCATCCGCTGTCCTCGGAACTTCGGGACAGCGATGAGGAACAGCCAACGAGGCTACACGATGAAGCCAAGTCGCTCGCGAAAACAGCGAGTGAGTCGCACAACTAGAAACGTGCGTTTCGTCGATTATTTCATCGAAAAACGCGTCGGAAACAAATCCGAAACTCCACGAAGGGCGAGGGGGTTGGACAACCAGTCCTCAGGGTCCCAAAGACCATCCCCTTGCTGTCCACAGCGTCGCTACGCTGCCACAAACGCCACAAATCCATAACGAGCAACATAAACATACATACATTCACTAAAATAAGTCGATCGAGCAATCCGTTCATCCGCTCAACCTTCCGCGAGTACCAGCGGATAGGTATCGACGTCACGGAGACCGTGCTCACAGCCCCGCTGCGACAGGACAAGTCGCGGGTCGGAAAAAAGCATAAAAACAGCAAGACATACAAGCATCACAATCATAGTTAAGGTCATTCGAGCACTCCGCTCGTCCGCTCAACCTCCCGCAAGCACCAGCGGATAGGTAACGACGCAACGGAAGCCGTGCTCATGGCCTCACTGCGACAAGGCGAGTCGCAGGCTGGGAAATTGCATAAAACAGCGAAACAAGCATGCAAACGGCTCGACCAAGGCCGAACCGCAAATCGGCTCGAGCAAAAGCAAAACAGAGGTGAGCATGATGATCAGCATGACGCCGTGATCATCGTGCTCACCTCTCCGGACCTCGGGGAGCAACAGAGGCTCCGGGCAGCTCGGCGCGGCCAAACAACACAAAACAGCCCCTCCCGGCCGGAGCAACTAGCTCCGGCCGGCTGCCGGCGGGCAAACAGGGCCGGCGGCGGGCAGGGTTGGCCGAGAGGGTTGCAAGGAAGGGGAAGCTCACCCTGGCTGACGGCAGGAGGCGGCGGCGACGGCGCGGCGAAGCTCCCGGCTCTCGGGTAAAACTAGGGCACGGCGGCGCGGCAACGGCCGGCGACGATGGTCGGCGGCGAGGCGAGCACCCTCAAGAGGAGGTCGCCGGCCACCGGTTGGCCGGTGACCGCGACAAAAAAAAGGTGCCGGGAAGCGGCGGCGGTGCAGGCGCGGCCTCGGGTGCCCTAGCGGCCCCTCCGGAGCATACGGCGGCAGCGGCGGCGCTCCGGCGGTACGGCGGCTGCCGGGGAGGAAGGGAGCGGCGCCGGAGCTCACGGGGGTGACGATGCTCACCCTCCTGAGCTGCGGGAGGCGGCGGCGGCCAGAGCCCACCAGTCTCGGCCAGAGGCTGCTCCAGCAGTGGCCGCAGGGCTGGTGGCGGCTCCCGGTGGCTCCCCGGCGGCAGGGCGACGGAGGAAGGGGGTCGTGCCACCTCAGGGGACTCCGGCGTGGGTAACCCCTGGGTGCACACCCTCGGGAAGGAGAAAAAAGAAGAAGGGGAAGAAAAAGGGAAAAAGAGGGAGAGTGGGGGTCCGGGGAGCTCCGGCCAGCAAGGAGGGTCGGCGGCGGCCGGAGGTGCACAGGGGGGAGCTCAGAGGCAGAGAGAGGACAGGGGCTCTGGCCCTGGCTGAGGAGAAGAAAGAGGGAGAGTGTGGGAGAGAGAGAGAGGGTGGAGTGTTCAAATGGATAAGGGGGGGAGGGGGTGTCAAATCTCATAAAACCTTCACCAACCCCACCTACCCCCCTCCCTCTCAGCCACTTATATACATATATATATATATATATATATAAATACCTATATATATACGTATACTGATCAAAAACACAGTAACAGGGGAGTGCAACACAGAAATTTCAAATTTCCAAAATTCGAATTCTCACATTGTTTGAAAGCATGTGATATATATTCCCCGCCAGAATCAGATCGAAATTTTTTATAGTTTTCGAAAACTGAGTTTTTATCATAGTTGAAAATTCTATATAAATATTTAGAAAGTCAGCTCGATTATGCATCAAATAAATCCATGTATAGCGAGTGTACTCATCTACAAATATAACATAATAACGTGCACCTCCCATAAAGAGGGTATAGGAACCGGTCCCCAAATATCAGGGTGAACCGAATCAAATGGAGCAAAAGTTACAGATTCACAAAGAGTAAAAGAAAGTGCAGGTTGTTTAGCAAGTTTGCAGTCAGCACAACAAAAGTCTTTATCAAAAGATACATGTCCTAATAAGCCTTTATTAGCCATAAACTTAAGGCGAGAAAAAGAAACATGTCCAAGTCTTTGATGCCAAAATTTAGATGTAGAAGAAGAAGAAGAGACAGCACAACAAGTACCCTGGGGAGAGAGATGAAGATTATTTACGACAAACAACCGGCCAACTTTATGCCCTGTCCCAACTTGCTTCCCCGTCTTGCAATCTTGTACAATACAACCATATGAGTTAAATATCACAGTAAAACAAAGTTTGCAAAGTTGTCCAACGGAAATTAAGTTCATAGAAAGTTTAGGCACAAGAAGTGTATTGGGTAAAGCTATGTTTTCAGATTGAAGAAGGCCAGTATGAGTGGCGGTGACAATAGATGTGAGAATTTGAATTTTTAAATTTTGTTGTGAAATTTGAATTCTGTGTTCCTCTCCCCTTTTGTTGTGTATTTGATCCGTATTTGCAGATATATACATGTATAGGTATATATATGTATATATGTTGTATTTATTGAGTATTTTATTGTTTATGTTTCGATTTCGGAGAGAGAACGGCTTAACGGCGCAATTCGGAGTCCGTTGCTGACGATCCAAAATGGTAGATTCGATGTCTCGGCAGTGCTGAACGTGATGGCATGATCCGTTTCGACATGCGACGGGCAAATCGAGAGATATTGCAAGTTCTTCGCTGAGAGGTCGAATTGTACAATTATTGTTTCGCGATCTGGACCCTGTTTCTCGCACCATTTCGCGTGAGCTCGAATGTGGAGGGGTGTCTGGGCATTTTGTTCCTGCTGTGAGGGATTCTGAGGTAATATTCTTTGTTTGAGGGGCTTTTGTGCAAATGTACAAGTGTGTATATGTTGTGTGTGTGTGTGAGTGGAGAGAGAGAGAGAGTAAACTCTTTCCATCTTCTTCTCCCTCAGCTCCCAGAGGTGCCACCCCTCTCCCCAGCTCCTCTGCCATCTCCCCGAGCTCCGCCGGCCGCCGCTGACCACCCCTGGCCGGCGCAAACCCCCGGCCAACTCCCTCTCTCCCTTTTCTTCTTCTTCTCCTTTTTCTCCTTCCCAGCAGTGTGCACCCTGGGTGAACCCACGCCTGTGCTTCCCAGGAGGTGGCACGACTGCCGGCGACCTGCCCCGCCGCCGGGAGCCGCCGTCGTGCGCCGCCGAGCTGCTGCAGCTGCTGCTAGGGCAGCTGTGGGTAGGGAGTTGGTGACCCGAGCCGCCGCCGCCTCCCGCTGCCTTGGAGGGTGCGCGCCGCCACCCTCCGGACCTCCGGCGCCGTCGCCTTCCTCCCCGGCCGCCGCCGTGTCGTCGGAGCGCCGCCGCAGCCGCCGCGGGCTCAATCTGGGCAGCTAGGGCAGCCGCGGCCGAGCACCCTCCGTCGCCGCCGCCGCCGCCAGGTTTTGGTTATCGCGGTCACCGGCATACCGACGTCCGGCGACCCTCTCTTGCCGGTGCTCGCGTCGCCGACGGCCGCCGTCGCCGTCCGTTGCCGCGCCGCCGTGCCCTAGCCAACCCGAGAGTGGGCACTCTCCCCGCGCCGCCGCCGCCGCTTCCTGCCGCCGGCTGAGGTGAGCACCCTCTTCCTCACTACCCCCGCATCCGACCCTGGCCGCCGCGCGCCGTGCATGTCGGCCGGCAGCCGGCCGGAGCTTGCTGCTCCGGCCAGGGTCTTCTTTTTCTTTATTTTGGCCGCATTCTTGTGTTTGAGCTTACTGTTGCCTCCCGAAGCTCGGGAAGGTGAGCACGATGATCGCGGCGACGCGCTGATCATCATGCTCTCCTTAGTTTTCTGTTTGGATGTGCCGTTTCGCTGTTCGGCCTTTGTCGAGCTATATCATCGCTTGCTTTCACTATTTTTATAGATTTTTTGTGCTTGCGACTGGTCCTGTCGCACTGGGGCTGTGAGCACGGCCTTCGTTACGTCGTTACCTATCCACTGGTGCCTGCGGAAGGTCGTGCGGACGTACGGAATGCTCGAACGGCCTAAATTAATGCTTGTTTGTATGTAATTGTTGCTTGTTTTGGGACTTTGATGATTGTGGTAGCGTTGCGATGCTGCGGGCAGCAAGGGCATGACCCTTGAGACCCTGTGGACTGGTTGTCCAACCCCTTCGTCCTTCGCGGAGATCCGGATTTATTTCCGGTGCGTTTTTCAATGAAATAGTCGGCGAAACGCGTGTTTCTAGTCGTGCGACTCACTTCCTATTTTTGCGAGTGACTTGGCTTCATCATTTAGCCTCGTTGGCTGTTCCTCATCGCTGTCCCGAAGTTCCGAGGACAGCGGATGAGTGACGAAGGGTTCCGGTGCCAAATCGGCATTTTTCTGGAACCCGGGAAGCCGTTTCGGGTGCGTTTGTATTCGTGGCACCCCGAGCTTGTGCTCGCTGTCCCGCCACTCTGTTTTTGTGTGTTTGGGGACAGCGGAGGACTTGGTTTGGCCGTTGGTACCCCTGTGGGGCTTAGCGTGGTTTCGGGATCGTCCCGGCGGGTTTCCGGGCGATCCGTCGATTTCGCGATGTGAGAGCTATGTGTTTAGTGTCGACTTGGTGGACCTTGACCCTGTGAGTCTTTCGTAGGTCCTGTCGTGGTTCCCGAGAGACGTCGGTGTTAGGCTCTAGCTTTCCTACAGGTGGGTACTTCGATCCGGAGTCGGTTCAGTGGACTACGGTGATACCTTTCTATCCCTTCTCTTGCATTTCAGTTATTAGTTCACTTGACTCCCGTTGACTCTACTTATGTGTGCTTGGATAGTAGAGTAGTTGTGGTTTGCATGATTCTTGAGACGACCTAGTTGGTCGGTGTTGATCGCCTGTTGTTCCGAGCGATCCTTGTATATTGGCTTATCGGTTGCTTCACGGCTCGTTGCCGTTCTGTGGATTGAGCATTCGCATCGATCGTCACAGCTCTTCTAGCACTTCACGTACACCAGCGGTCTGATCCACCACCTGGGGGTGTTCTTTTCCGGAAAAGGGTCATGTGTTTGACCGACCCGTGCATATACTAGTTTGCTTACAGTAGCATAGTTGTTCAGTTGTATGTCAGCCTCATACTTACTTGTGCTACTGTTTACCTTATCTATCTTTTTGTTGACCCTCGTGCCGGTGTGTACACCTCGCCTTCGTCGGCTTGCGGTACCCACTGGGAGTGGAGACATGTTTACATGTTCTCACCCCCCGCCCTCGTTGTTGTTTTTAGGTGAGCAGGGTGGTGGGAGTCGGGACGTTGCGAGGCACGCCTAGATAGTAGTTCTAGAGGTTCCGACTTGTGAGACTCCTCCCTCCAGATTTTGGTTATCACCCTATCCTTTATCAGCTAGATGTGGTTGTGGTTCAGTTACCTTTTGGATATTATGTCTTGCATGCTTATATCTTGTGGATTTGGTTTAGTATTCATATGTGGATTGCATGCTTAGACTCTTTGGTTGTCGATGCTCTTAGATCTTTCATTTATCGCATACCTTGGTTTTCTACCCCTCGTGGTAGCGTTTTCAAAAAGAGAGTTCTCGTGTGGAGAACGGTTTTCAAAGAGTTTTAAATGATTGAAATTAGGGTTTCAAATAAGGCTTCTGGGTAAGGAGCAGTTTTCTAGAATGATCTGTTGTTTGTGCATCGCATCATCCTTCGCCTAAGGACTTGCTTAGATTCATACAGGTTTAAGGACGATTAGCTGTATGAATCATGATTTGTGTTGTTGTTGTTGTTTGTGGTGAATGAATAGTGGTTGGGATCCTGTTGTATGTTGTGTACGCCGTGCAAATACAGGGGAGGCTATGTCCGTGTGTACAGTGGACCCTGTATTTGTGGCTGGTCTGTACATGGCGCGAGCTAGGCTTTCAAAAAAAAAAAAATTGGCACGTATATCCGCTTCTAAAACTAGCCCGGGGCGTGACAAATTGAGATGGTATCAGAGCGTAAAGGGTATAAAGACTCATTCATTCATAAACTTTTAACTGAACCATTGGTTAGGCTGACCCATAGGAAGACCTAGGATGTATAGGTGCGCGAGTTCGAGGGGTTTGTTTTCGGCTTGTCGCTTTTTGGGTGTAGCCGACCCTCTTTTCTCTTATGCGGTTTCTGTGTTGCAGATGGCTCGTGTTCGTGGTAGACCTCCTCGTCCTGGTGGTGGTGTTGGGCGTGTGCCTACGGGACGGGCTGCCGATGTTCTGATCCGGGTTTCTGCGGTCGGTGCGAGTGAGGAGCTGGCAGGAGGCGGACAGCCTGATGTAGACCGTACCCTGTGTGCTTGAGGCCGAGGCGAGGGGTCAGCTGACGACCCTCTCCGACATGTTCCGGCAGTTTTTGCAGCAGCAGGCTACGGCGACTGCCACTCCAGCCCCTCCTCCTCCTTCGCCGAGTGCCCTGATGACTGCAGACCCTCCTGTGGCACCCACACCGTTGTGACCACGACCGCGACGACGACAGCGACTACGTCGGCTGTTTCGCGTGTGGACGTCGACCCCGTGATTGGAGGTGGTGGCCACATCTGAGCGCGATTGGCGGATTTCCTGAGGTTCGATCCGCCCTTGTTCGCAGACTCGTGCTCCTTCTAGAAGTGGTGGTGGAGTACCAGACAGATACCAAGTGGCAGGGTGTTTTCCCCTTTGCGTAACCACTTTTTGGCAGGTGGTGGCCCTATCGGGCTAGGTGACGCCACTTGGTGGATCTGTGTTGTCGTTTGGGCCGTTCTTACCCTGGCCCCACTTTCCCTGTAGAGCACGAGGGTCACTGCGAGCGTCTCTACGGAGATGGTGCTTTGAGCCGTTCTTACCCTGGCCCCACTTTCCCTGTAGAGCACGAGGGTCACTGCGAGCGTCTCTACGGAGATGGTGCTTTGAGCGGTTTCGACCGCAACTTTAGTGTTACTTTCTCTGTTTTGTTGGGTAGGGCGGTGAAGCCTACCCCACTGACGTATTGCTGGTGGAATCGTCAGTGTTGGTTTTTCGACCTTTAGCTAGTTCTTGCGTCAAACTGACGTATACTAGACTGAGTGGACACTGTTTGGTGTCGGGTTTTTGTTGGTGCCTACATGGTTTGCGGCTATCCTAACGCCTAAATGGGTGTGTTATGAGATTTCTGGTGGTATTTGTAGGCTTTCGTGTTGTCGCGAGATCTTCCTGGTTGTTGTTCGAGGTCTCACCGCGTTTGACGTTGGTTAGTCGACGCTGGATTTGTTTTTCCTTCGCTTTGGTTCGTGTGGTTGGCGACCCTACGTCTCGTGTAGCCGTCGGTTTGTTGTTGGAAGTTGTAGACTCCTAGGGAGTTGGCTCAGGGCAGACCTTGTTTTGTGGGTCGGTTTGCTTTTTCCCGTTAATTCGGTGATTCTTCCGTAATTTTGGTCCAGCTTATGAGTTTAGTTGGCCTGGTACTTTTGTGGTGTTGCCAACTGGTTGTTGGCGTTTGATCTTCGGATATTTCGTTTTTCTTTTGATAAGTACGTTGGCTGCAGACAACGTAGTGTCAAAAGTTAGGACGGAATACCCTATCCCTATTGGGACTGTCAGGATTGGGTCGGTGCTTTCTCATGCGAGACAATCTCTTTATCGTCTTGTGGGAAAGCTGTGTGGTGGTCATTCCTGATCACGTAGTGAGCCTTGAGCTAATCCTGGAGTGGTTTTGCGCAGTTGATTTGCCATCACTGCGAATGGTTTGACTCCGATTGAGTTTGGTTGCCTTTTAGCTCGGTAGCTGTGCCTTCACAGCTGAAAGGTTTATTTTGCGGGGTGATCTCGATTTTTGCCAGATGTTTTGGTGACCTAATGTCGGGAGCCTGGTTGTTGGCTCCGAGGTTTCTGTGCGTGTGTTGGCGTACAAGGTTTTCGTCGCGGCTTTCGTGTAGTCTTGGTTTGGAGCGCGTGTCCGATCACTTGGAGACAGGTGTTTGGCATCACTGGTGATTTTATCGTTTGTTGCGATTGGCAACCCTGTGCACCAGAGTGATGGACTCGCAAGGTTTGTACGTTGGTTTGATTGTGAGTTCGAGCTTAACAAGATGACAGTGAGGTTTATGTACCTTCTACCGCGGATCGACGATCTCTTCGACCGGCTCTAGGGAGCCTCGGTACTCTCGAAGATTGATCTGCAGCCAGGTTATCTTAAGCTGAAGATCAAGGCCGAGAACGTTGCGATGACGGCCTTCCGGACTCGTCACGGGCTTTACGAGGTCACAGTTATGCCGTTCGGTTTGTCGAACGCCCCGACAGCTTTTATGGATTTGATGAACTGGGTTTTTCGGCAGTTCTTGGATCAATTTGTCATGGTCTTCTTTGACGACATACTGATCTATTCGAGAAGTTTCCTTCTTGGGTCACATCGCGACGCAGTCTGGTATTGCGGTGGACCCAAGGAAAGTGGACTCTGTGGTGGATTGGCCTGTTCAGACTTCTGTGGCGGAGATTAGGAGCTTCCTCGGCTTGGCGAGTTATTACCGGCGATTTGTTGAGGGTTTCTCAAAAATCGCCGCCCCTTTGAGCAAGCTGATGAGGAAGGGTGAGAAGTTCCTGTGGACTCCAGCTTGTCAGACGAGCTTCCAGGAGCTGAAGGATAGATTGACTCATGCCCCTATCTAAGCATTGCCGCAGCCTGGTGAGGACTTTGTGGTCTACTGCGATGCGTCTCGGATAGGATTGGGGTGCGTGCTCATGCAGCAGGCAAAAGGTCATCGCGTATGCTTCGCGCCAGCTGAAGGACTACGAGAAGAACTATCCGACGCACGATCTCGAGCTAGCAGCAGTGGTGTTCGCTCTCAAGCTTTGGAGGCACTACCTGTACGGAGCACATTGCGAGATGTTCACGGATCATCAGAGTCTGAAGTACCTCTTCACCCAGAAGGAGCTGAACCTCAGACAGAGACGGTGGCTTGAGCTTTTGAAGGATTATGACATCTCCATTCAGTATCATCCGGGCAAGGCGAACGTTGTGGCGGACGCCTTGAGCCGAAGGCAGCCTTCGGCGGAGCTATCTCTCATGATCACCGACCAGGAGCGCTTGGTGGAGGAGTTTCGTCGACTCGAGTTGGAGATTCTACCCCATGGAGCTACCGCGCAGCTGTTGACTTTGGTGGTGCAGCCCATCTTATCTGACCGGATTGCCAGTGGACAGCTGTTAGACCCGCATCTGAAGAGAGTGCGAGCAGAGGCCGAGCAGGGCAGAGATGGTGACTTCACGATCCACGCTAATGGTTCTCTTCGCTTTCGTGGACGGAGGTGTGTGCCTAGTGATCCGAATTTGATGCGTGAGATTTTGACTGAGGCACACCGGTCGCCGTACACCGTTCATCCTGGAGGGACGAAAATGTACCGCGACTTGAAGCAGAGTTTCTGGTGGCCTGGCATGAAGATGGACGTGGCTCAGCATGTTGCTCAGTGCTTGATTTGTCAGCAGGTGAAGGCTGAGCATCAGCGACCAGTCGGGAAGCTTCAACCGTTGCCTGTACCAGTATGGAAGTGGGAGCAGATTACCATGGACTTCGTCACCGGGTTACCTCGTTCTCAGCGAGGTCACGATGCGATCTGGGTTATTGTGGACCGATTGACGAAGGCGGCTTACATCCTACCGGTACACACGACTTGGTCCCGGGATCGACTGGCGCAGCTCTACTTGGATGAGATCGTTAGGCTGCATGGAGTGCCAGTGTCGATCGTTTCGGATAGGGGTTCTCGCTTCGTTTCTCAGTTCTGGAGAGGCTTGCAGCAGGCACGGGGAACGAGGCTCAACTTCAGCTCAGCTTACCACCCTCAGAGTGATGGGCAGTCGGAGCGAGTCTTCCAGACTCTCGAGGATATGCTCCGGGCATGCGTTTTGGACTTTGGTGAGGGATGGTTCAAGTATCTTTCTCTAGTGGAGTTCGCCTACAACAACAGCTTCCAGGCGAGCATTGTGATGGCACCGTACGAGGCTTTGTTTGGACGTCGTTGTCGATCACCGATCTGTTGGGATGACGTGGGTAAGCATCGTGTGATCGGGCCTGACTTGTTAGAGGACGCAGAGGCCAGAATTCGCAGTGCGAGGCAGCGGTTGCTGACTGCGCTGAGCCGGCAGAAAAGCTATGCGGACCGGCGACGACGGGACCTAGTGTTTCAGGTCGGTGAGCATGTGCTGCTCAGGGTGTCGCCGTCTCGAGGGATCTAGCGGTTTAGATTGCGGAGCAAGCTCAGTCCGCGTTTCGTGGGACCGTTTGAGATCCTTGAGCGTGTGGGTCCAGTGGCTTATCGGTTAGCTCATCCTCCTAGTCTTGCTCGGGTGCACAATGTCTTCCACGTGTCCGTGCTTCGGAAGTACATCCCCGACCCTTCTCACGTGATCAGCCCGACGACGGTTCAGCTGAGGGAAGATCTCAGCTACGACGAGGCGCCTATGAGGATTTTGGCCCGCGAGGTGAAGCAGTTGAGAAACCGGAGCATTCCGTATGTGAAGGTTCAGTGCACGAATCACGAGAAGCGCGAGGCTACTTGGGAGCTGGAGTCTGCTATGCGTGAGAGGTATCAGCAGTTGTTCGCGGATGGTGTGTGTGTGTAAGTTTCGGGGACGAAACTTCTTGTATGGTGGGAGTGATGTGAGAATTCGAATTTTTAAATTTTGTTGTGAAATTTGAATTATGTGTTCCTCTCCCCTTTTGCTGTGTATTTGATCCGTATTTGCAGATATATACATGTATAGGTATATATATAGGTATATATATATGTATATATGTTGTATTTATTGAGTATTTTATTGTTTATGTTTCGATTTCGGAAAGAGAATGGCTTAACGGCGCAATTCGGAGTCCATTTCTGACGATCCAAAATTGTAGATTCGATGTCTCGGCAGTGCTGAACGCGATGGCGTAATCCGTTTTGACATGCGACGGGCGGATCGAGAGATTTTGCAAGTTCTTCACTAAGAGGTCGAATTGTACAATTATTGTTTCGCGATCTGGACCCTGTTTCTCGCACCGTTTCGCGTGAGCTCGAATGTGGAGGGGTGTCTGGGCATTTTGTTCCTGCTGTGAGGGACCCTGAGGTTATATTCTTTGTTTGAGGGGCTTTTGTGCAAATGTACGAGTGTGTACATGTTGTGTGTGTGTGTGAGTGGAGAGAGAGAAAGAGTAAACTCTTTCCTTCTTCTTCTCCCTCAACTCCCAGAGGTGCCACCCCCTCTCCCCAGCTCCTCTGCCATCTTCCCGAGCTCCGCCGGCCGCCGCCGACCACCCCTGGCCGGCGCAAACCCCCGGCCAACTCCCTCTCTCCCTTTTCTTCTTCTTCTCCTTCTTCTTCTCCTTCTTCTCCTTCCCGGCAGTGTGCATCCTGGGTGAACCCATGCCTGTGCTTCCCCGGAGGTGGCACGACTGCCGGCGACTTGCCCCGCCGCCGGGAGCCGCCGCCGTGCGCAAACGAGCTGCTGCAGCTGCTGCTAGGGCAACTGCGGGCAGGGAGTTTGAGACCCGAGCCGCCGCCGCCTCCCGCCGCCTTGGAGGGCGCCGCCACCCTCCGGACCTCCGGCGCCGTCGCCTTCCTCCCCGGCCGCCGCCGTGCCGCCAGAGCGCCGCCGCAGCCACCACGGGCTCAACCTGGGCAGCTAGGGCAGCCGCGGCCGAGCACCCTCCGCCGCCGCCGCCGCCGGGTTTTTGTTGTCGCGGTCACCGGCATACCGACATCCGGCGACCCCCTCTTGTCGGTGCTCGCGTCGTCGCCGGCCGTCGTCGCCGTCCGTTGTCGCGCCGCCGTGCCCTAGCCAACCCGAGAGTGGGCACTCTCCCCGCGCCGCCGCCGCCGCCGCTTCCTGCCGCCGGTTGAGGTGAGCACCCTCTTCCTCACCACCCCCGCATCCGACCCTGGCCGCCGCGCGCCGTGCATGTCGGCCGGCAGCCGGCCGGAGCTTGCTGCTCAAGCCAGGGTCTTCTTTTGCTTTGTTTTGGCCTCATGCTTGTGTTTGAGCTTACTGTTGCCTCCCGAAGCCCAGGAAGATGAGCACGATGATCACGGCGACGCGCTGATCATCATGCTCACCTTAGTTTTCTATTTGGATGTGTCGTTTCGCTGTTCGGCCTTTTTCGAGCTATATCATCGCTTGCTTTCACTATTTTTATGGATTTTCTGTGCTTGCGACTGGTCCTGTCGCAGTGGGGCTGTGAGCACGGCCTCCGTTACGTCGTTACCTATCTGCTGGTGCTTGCGGAAGGTCGTGCGGACGTACGGAATGCTCGAACGGCCTAAATTAATGCTTGTTTGTATGTAATTATTGCTTGTTTTGGGACTTTGATGATTGTGGCAGCGTTGCAACGCTGCGGGCAGCAAGGGCATGACCCTTGAGACCCTGTGGACTGGTTGTCCAACCCCTTCGCCCTTCGCGGAGATTCGGATTTATTTTCGGTGCATTTTTCGATGAAAAAGTCGGCGAAACGCGTGTTTCTAGTCGTGCGACTCACTTCCTATTTTTGCGAGTGACTTGGCTTCATCATTTAGCCTCGTTGGCTGTTCCTCATCGCTGTCCCGAAGTTCCAAGGACAGCGGATGAGTGACGAAGGGTTCCGGTGCCAAATCCGCATTTATCGGGAACTCGGGAAGCCGTTTCGGGTGCGTTTGTATTCGTGGCACCCCGAGCTTGTGCTCGCTGTCCCGCCACTCTGTTTTGGTGTGTTTGGGGACAGCGGAGGACTTGGTTTGGCCGTTGGTACCCCTGTGGGGCTTAGCGTGGTTTCGGGATCGTCCCGGCGGGTTTCCGGGCGATCCGTCGGTTTCGGGATGTGAGAGCTATGTGTTTAGTGTCGACTTGGTGGACCTTGACCCTGTGAGTCTTTCGTAGGTCCTGTCGCGGTTCCCGAGAGCCGTCGGTGTTAGGCTCTAGCTTTCCTACAGGTGGGTACTTCGATCTGGAGTCGGTTCAGTGGACTACGGTGATACCTTTCTATCCCTTCTCTTGCATTTCAGTTATTAGTTCACTTGACTCCCGTTGACTCTACTTATGTGTGCTTGGATGGTAGAGTAGTTGTGGTTTGCATGATTCTTGAGACGACCTAGTTGGTCGGTGTTGATCGCCTGTTGTTCCGAGCGATCCTTGTATATCGGCTTATCAGTTGCTTCACGGCTCGTTGCCATTCTGTGGATTGAGCATTCGCATCGATCGTCACAGCTCTTCTAGCACTTCACGTACACCAGCGGTCTGATCCACCGCCTGGGGGTGTTCTTTTCCGAAAAAGGGTCGTGTGTTTGACCGACCCGTGAGCCTTGATGCAGTGCGTCCAGAAGGTTTATGTGCCGAGAGATGAGCAGGTTGTGACAGTGCCAAGGATACGTCCCGGTGGCTATGGATTGGGTTTACTTCGTGGTTATCTCCATTGATGCATATACTAGTTTGCTTACAGTAGTATAGTTGTTCAGTTGTATGTCGGCCTTATACTTACTTGTGCTACTGTTTATCTTATCTATCTTTTTGTTGACCCTCGTGCCGGTGTGTACACCTCGCCTTCGTCGACTTGCGGTACCCACTGGGAGGGGAGACATGTTTACATGTTCTCACCGCCCGCCCTCGTTGTTGTTTTCAGGTGAGCAGGGTGGTGGGAGTCGGGACGTTGCGAGGCACGCCTAGATAGTAGTTCTAGAGGTTCCGACTTGTGAGGCTCCTCCCTCCAGATTTTGGTTATCACCCTATCCTTTATCAGCTAGATGTGGTTGTGGTTCAGTTACCTTTTGGATATTATGTCTTGCATGCTTATATCTTGTGGATTTGGTTTAGTATTCATATGTGGATTGCATGCTTAGACTCTTTGGTTGTCGATGCTCTTAGATCTTTCATTTATCACATACCATGGTTTTCTACCTCTCGTGGTAGCTTTTTCAAAAAGAGAGTTCTCGTGTGGAGAACGGTTTTCAAAGGATTTTAAATGATTGAAATTAGGGTTTCAAATAAGGCTTCTGGGTAAGGAGCAGTTTTCTAGAATGATCTGTTGTTTGTGCATCGCATCATCCTTGCCTAAGGACTTGCTTAGATTCATACAGGTTTAAGGACGGTTAGCTGTATGAATCATGATTTGTGTTGTTGTTGTTGTTTGTGTGGTGAATGAATAGTGGTTGTGATCCTGTTGTATGTTGTGTACGCCGTGCAAATATAGGGGAGGCTCTGTCCGTGTGTACAGTGGACCCTATATTTGTGGCGGGTCTGTACGTGGCGCGGTGTCACGCCCCGGGCTAGTTCTAGATGCGAAAAATACGTGCCAAATTTTTTTTTTTTTAAAAGCCTAGCCCGCGCCACGTACAGACCCGCCACAAATACAGGGTCCACTGTACACACGGACAGAACCTCCCCTGTATTTGCACGGCGTCAACAACATACAACAGGATCACAACCACCATTCATTCATCACAACAGATCACAATAACTCAAGAGATTCATACAGCTAGCAGTCCTTAAACCTGTATGAATCTAAGCAAATCCTTAGGCGAAGGATGATGCGATGCACAAGCAACAGTCATTCTAGAAAACTGCTCCTTACCCAGAAGCTTTCTTTGAAACCCTTGATCCAATAATTTAAGAATCATTTAAAAACTGTTCTCCACACGAGAACTCTCTTTGAAATCACAAAAGCCGAACGATCAGAAATCCATTTGAAAACCGTTTCCCACACGGAAACCTTTATTTTACAACGCTACCACGAGGGGTAGAAAGCCAAAATACTCGATAAATGAAACCATCAAAAAAATAGTTATACAACCAACTGGCCCAAGCATGCAGTCATCGCATAAGTATAAAGAATGAATCCACAACACAAGCATGCTAGAATATATCCAAAAGAAGGGTAACTGAACCACAAATCACATCTAACAGATAAGGGTAGGGTGATAACCAAATCTGGGGAAGTAGCCTCACGAGTCGGAACCTCTAGAGCTACTATCTAGGCGTGCCTCGCAGCGTCCCGACACTCACCACCCTGCTCACCTGAAAACTGCAACGAGGGCGGGGGGTGAGAACATGTACACATGTCTCCCCTCCCAGTGGGTACCGCAAGCCGACGAAGGCGAGGTGTACACACCGGCACGAGGGTCAACAGATAGGTAGGTAAGGTAAACAGTAGCACAAGTAGATATGAGGCCAACATATAACTGAACGACTAAGCTACTGTAATCAACTAGTATGCATCAAAGGAGATAACCACAAAGTAAACCCAATCTGTAACCACCGGGACGCACCACGGGCACTGTCACAACCTGCTCAACTAACTGGCACAAACCTTCTGCACGCAAACGCAAGAAGGCTCACGGGTCGGGACCGCTCTCCACAACCCTTTTCCGGAAAAGAACAACCCTAGGCGGTGGATCAGACCGCGGGTGTACGTGAAGTGCTAGAAGTGCTGTGACGATCGATGCGAATGCTCAATCCACAGAACGGCAACAAGCCGTGAAGCAACTGATAAACCACAACGAGGATCGCTCAGAACAACAGGCGATCACCACCGACCAACTAGGTCGTCTCAATAATCATGCGAGCACAACTACTCTACTATCCAAGCACGCATATAAGTAGAGTCAACGGGAGTCAAGTGAACTAATAACTGAAATGCAGAAGAAGGGATAGAAAGGTATCACCGTAGTCCATTGAACCGACTCCGGATCGAAGTACCCACCTGTAGGTAAGATCCAATCTAACACCGACGGCTCTCGGGAACCGCGACAGGACCTACGAAAGACTCACAGGGTCAAGGTCCACCAAGTCGACGCTAAACACAAAGCTCTCACATCCCGAAACCGACGGATCGCCCGGGAAACCCACCGGGACGATCCCGAAACCACACAAAGCCCCAGAGGGGTACCAAACAGCCAACAAGGTCCCTCGCTGTCCCCGAACACACAAAACCAAGTGACGGGACAGCGAGCACAAGCTCGGGGTGCCACGAACATCAAACGCACCCGTAAAGGCTTCCCGGGTTCCCGAAAAATGCCGAATTGGCACCGGAACCCCACATCACTCATCCGCTGTCCTCGGAACTTCGGGACAGCGATGAGGAACAGCCAACGAGGCTACAAGACGAAGCCATGTCGCTTGCGAAAACAGCGAGTGAGTCGCACAACTAGAAACGTGCGTTTCGCCGATTATTTCATTGAAAAACGCGTCGGAAATAAATCCGAAACTCCACGAAGGGCGAGGGAGTTGGACAACCAGTCCACAGGGTCCCGAGGACCAAACCCTTGCTGCCCACAGCGTCGCAACGCTGCCACAAACGCCAAAGTCCCAAAACAAGCACAATTCCATACATACAAGCAATAAACGGAGCCGCTAGAGCAAACCGTACGTCCGCACGACCTTCCGCAAGCACCAGCGGATAGGTAACGACGTCACGGAAACCGTGCTCACTGTCCCACTGCGACAGGACCAGTCGTAAGCCGTGAAATCCCATAAAAATAGCGAGCTCAAGCACAAAAGCGAGCGTAACTAAGGCCGTGTGAGCAAACCGTACATCCGCACGACCTTCCGCAAGCACCAGCGGATAGGCAACGATGTAACGGAGGCCATGCTCACAGCCTTACTGCAACAGGAACAGTCGCAGTCCAGGAAAAGGCATAAAAACAGCGCAACATAGGGCAAAAAGACCCGACAAAGGCCGAACACCCAAACGGCTCAACCAAATCCAGATCTGAGGTGAGCATGATGATCAGCGCATTGCCGCGATCATCGTGCTCACCTTCCTAAGCTCCGGGAGGCAACAGGAAGCTCAAACAATCAAGCGCGGCCAAAAACCACAAAAACTGGACCCCGGCCGGAGCAACCAGCTCCGGCAGGCTGCCGGCCGGCAAGCAAGGCCCGAGGCGGCCAGCATCGGCAGAGGAGGTGGCAAGGAGGAGGGGGCTCACCTCAGTCGATGGGGGAAAGCGGCGGCGGCGGCGCGGGGAAGAACCCCACTCTCGGGTTAGCAACCCGAGGCTAGGGCACGGCGGCGCCGGCAACAAACGGCGACGGCGGCCGGCGGCGACGCGAGCACCGGGAAGAGGGGGTCGCCGGACGTCGTCCTGCCGGTGACCGCGACAAAAAGGCGACGGGTGGCGGCGGCGGAGCTAGCTCAGCCGCGGATGCCCTAGCGGCCCCACCGAGGCTTGCGGTGGCTACGGCGCCGCTCCGGCGGCACGGCGATGGCCGGGGAAGGAGGAGGCGGCGCCGGAGGTCCCGAGGGTGACCATGCTCACCCTCTCCGGCGTCGGGAGGCGGCGGCGGCGCGGCCCCACCAAGCTCGGCCGGCAGCTCCTCCAGCAGCCTGGCGGCGGCTCCGGCGGCGCTCCGGCGGCACTCCGGCGGTACCAGCAGCTCAGTCACCTCCGGGGGGGCTCACGCGTGGGTTCCCCCTGGGTGCCCAACTCAGGAAAGAAGAAGAAGAAGAAGAAAAAGAGAAAAGGGGGAGAGAGGGGTGGCCGGGGTTGCTCCGGCCAGGTGGTGGCCAGCGGCGGCCGGCGGAGCTCGGGGAGGAGGCCAAGGGGCAGGGGAGCCTGGTGCTCACCTCTGGGAGCAGGGGGGAGGAAGGAAGAGAGAGGGAGAGTGAGGGAGAGGTTGAGTGTGAGAGAGGAAAAGAGAGGGGGTGGGTGAGGTTCATTAAACACCCTCACCTACCCTCTCAGCCTTGGTCCCCTCTCCCACAGCAGGTAACAAAACCCCCCACACCCCTTCAAATTCAAAATCGCGCGAAACGGTGCGAAAACGGGGTCCAAATCACGAAACATTAAACGTACCATTCGAGCACTCAGCGAAAAGGATGCAATAACTTTCAATCCGTCCTTCGCACGTCGACACGGATCGCGCCGTCGCGTTCAGCACTGCCGAGACATCGAACCTAGCATTTTGAATCGTCAAAATCGGACTCCGGATCGCGCCGTTTAGCCGTTCTCTCTCCGCGACGAAAAACCAAAACTATAAAAAAAATCCACTAAACTCACTTATATACATATATATATATATAAATACCTGTATATATATACGTATACAGATCAAAAACACAGTAACGGGGGAGAGGAACACAGAATTTCAAATCTCCAAAATTCGAATTCTCACATCACTCCCACCTAACAAGAAGTTTCGTCCCCGAAACTTACTCACACACCATCCGCGAACAACAGCGGATACCTCACACACGAAGCAGACTCCAGCTCCCAAGAAGTCTCGCGCTCCTCGTGACTCGTCCACCGCAGTCTCACAAACAAAAAACTCTGGTTCCTCAACTGCTCCACCTAGCGAGCCAAAAACCCCACAGGCACCTCACCGCAGCTGAGATTCTCTCTCAGCTGAACCGTTGTCGGGCCGATCACACGACGCTCACCCACGTCAACCAAACAGAACAGTGATCGACAACGACTTCCACAGTACGCCTCGCACGGTGCCAATCCAACGCTCGCTTGGAAGCTGTAGAAGGAAGCAAGCTCCATCAAGGAAGGATACTTGAACCAATCCTCACCAAAAGCCAAACGCATGCCCGGAGCATAACCTCGAGAGTCTAGAAGACTCGCTCCGACTGCCCAACACTCTGAGGGTGGTAACTGAGCTGAAGTCGAGCTCCGTCCCCAGTGCCTGCTGCAAACTCTTCCAGAACTGGGAAACGAGGCGAGAATCCCAACCTAAAACGATCGACACTGGCACTCCAAACAGCCCGACGAACTCATCCAAGTAGAGCTGCGCCAGTCGATCCCGAGACTAAAACGAATGTACCGATAGGGAGTGAGCTGTTTTCGTCAGACAATCCACCAAACCCAGATCGCAACATGACCTCGCGGAGAACGAGGCAACCCGGTGACGAAAACCATGCTGATCTGCTCCCACTTCCCTACAGGTACAGGCAACGGTCAAAGCTTCACTGCTGACAAACCCGGCACAGTGCCACATGCTGAGCTACAACCAGAGACTCTGCCTCAAGTCGCAGTACATCTTCGTCTCTCCAGGAGGAACGATGTACGGCGACCGGTGTGCCTCAGCCAAAACTCTCACCTCAAATCCTGAACACTGGGCACACACCTCCGTCCTCGAAGGAAAACCAACAGCATGTAGCACGAAGTCACCATCTCTGCCCTGCTCGGCGTCTGCCCGTACTCTCTGCCAGTGCGGATCCATCGGCTGCCCACCGAAAATCTGATCCGCCAAGGTGGATTGCACCTCCAAAGACAACAACTGTGCGGTAGCTCCACAAGGTAAGGTCTCCAACTCTGGTCGACGGAACTCCACCACCAATCGCTCCTGGTCGGTGATCAAAAGAGACGGCTCCTTGAAGAGATACAACAAACTCTGGGGATCCGTGAAGATCTCACGACGCGCTCCATTCAGGTAGTGTCTCCAAAGCTTGAGAGCGAACACCACTGCTGCTAACTCGAGATCGAGCGCCAGATAGATCTTCTCATAGTCCATCAACTAGCGCGAAGCATAAGCAATAACCTTCTCATGCTGAATGAGCACGCACCCCAATCCCATCCAAGATGCATCGTAGAAGACCATAACAACCTCACCAGGCTGCGACAATGCTAAGATAGGGGCACGGGTCAAACAGTCCATCGGCTCCTAGAAGCTCATCAGACAAGCGGGAGTCTATAGACACAACGCGCCCCTTCCTCGACAGCTTGATCAAAGGGGCGGCGATCTTGAGAAGAACCCTCAACAAATCGCCGGCAATAACGCCCAAGCCGAGGAAGCTCCTAAACTCAGCCACAGAAGTCAGAACAGGCCAACTACTACAAGGTCCACCTTCCTTGGTTCCTCCACAAAACCAGCCCGGGTCACGATGCGAACCAAGAAGGAAACTCCTCGAATAGATCAGTATGTCGTCAAAGGAGACCACGACAATTTGATCCAAGAACTGCCGAAACCCAGTTCATCAAATCCAACAAAACTGCCGGGACGTTCGTCAAACCGAACGGCAAAACCGTGACTTCGTAAAGCCCGTAACGAGTCCGGAGGGCCGTTAACGCAACGTCCTCAGCCTTGATCCTCAACTAAAGATAACCTGGCTGCAGAACACACTTCGAGAAAATCGAGGCTCCCTGGAGCCGGTCGAAGAGATCGAATATCTGCGGTAGAGGGTACTAAAACAACACCGACCAAATGAAAGCTCGACTCACAATCCAACCAACGAAAACCTTGCGAGTCCATCACTCAGGTGCAGAGGATTGCCAATCGCAACAAGCGATGAAAACACCAACGATGCCGAACATCAGATCCAAAAGATCGGGCACGCGCTCCAAAGCACGGCTACACGAAAAATGCGGCGAAAACCCAGCACGCGAACACAAGCACAGAAACCTCGGGCCAACATCCAGGCTCCCGTCATCCCGAAACCGGGCTAAAAGGCAACCTGACTCAACCGGAGTCAAACCAACGGCAGTGATGACAAATCAACTGCGCAAAAACCACGCCAGGATTAGCTCAAGGTTCACCACTAGAACGGGGATGACCAACACACAGCTTTCCCACAAGACGACAAAGAGAGGGATTGTCTTGCAAAAGAAAGCACCGACCCAATCCAGAAAGTCCCCAAAAGGGATAGGGTATTTCGTCCTAACTTTCGACACTACGTTGTCTGCAGCCAACGTACTTATCAAAAGGAGACGAAATATCCCAAGGTCAAGGCCAACAACCAGTTGGCAACACCACAAAGGTACCAGGTCAACCGACTCAAAAGCTGGACCAAAGTCACAGACGAGTCACCGAATTAACGCGTAAAAGTAAACCGACCCACACAACAAAGTCTGCCCTGAGCCAACTCCCTAGGAGTCTTCGGCTTCTCACAACAAACCGACGGCTACAGGCGACAAAGGGTCGTTAATCCACACGAACCAAAACGGAGGAAGAACAAATCCAGCGTCAACTAACCACGTCGAACGCGGTGAGACCTCCAACAAGAACCTGGAAGATCTCGTGGCAACACGAAAATCTACAGATACCACCAGGAATCCCAAAACACACCAATTTAGGCGTTAGGATAGGCGCAAACCAAGTAGGCACCAACAAACACCCGACACCAAACAGTGTCCACTCAGTCTAGTAGACGTCAGTTCGACGCAAGAACTAGCCAAAGGTCGAAAGACCAACACTGACGATTCTACCAGCAAGACGTCAGAGGGGTAGGCTTCACCGCCCTACCCAACAAAACAGAGAGGGTAACACCCAAACTGCGGCCGAAACCGCTCAAAGCACCGTCTCCGTAGAGACGCCCGCAGAGGCCCTCGTGCTCAACACGGAAAGTGGGGACAGGGCGAGAACAGCCCTACAACAACACAGGTCCACCAAGTGACGTTCCCAAGCCCACAAGGGCCACCACTCACCAACGAGTGGTTACACAAAGGGGAAAACACCCTGCCACTTGGGATCTGTCTGGTACTCCACCACCACTACCAGAAACAGCACGAGCCTGCGAACCAGGGCAGATCAAAACTCAGGAGGTCCGCCCAAACACGCTCAGGTGTGGCCACCACCCCAAACACGGGGTCGGCGTCCACGCGCGAAACAACCGACGAAGTCGCTGTCATCGTCATGGTCGTCGTACAACGGTGTGGGTGCCACAGGAGGGTCTGCAGTCATCAGGGCACTCGGCGGAAGAGGAGGAGGGGCTGGAGCGGCAGTCGCTGTAGCCTGCTGCTGCAAAAAACTACCGGAACAAGCCGGAACATGCCGGAGAGGGTCGCCAACTGACCCCTCGCCTCGGCCTCAAGCACACAGGGTACGGTCCACACCAGGCTGTCCGCCTCCTGCCAGCTCCTCACTCGAACCAGCCACCACAGCCCGAAACAGAACACCAGCAGACAGCTCCGCAGGCGCACGCCCACCACCACGACCCGGACAAGGAGGTCTACCAAGACCACAAGCCAACTGCAAAACGCAAAAACCAGCGCAAGAGAAAAGGGGTCGGCAACTCCCACAAAACACAAGCCGAAAACAAACCCCTCGAACTCGCGCGCCTATACATCGTAGGTCCTCCTATGGGTCAGCCTAACCAGTGGTTCAGTTACAAGTTGATGAATGAATGAGTGTTTGTTCCCTTTACGCTCTGATACCATCTTAATCTGTCACGCCCCGGGCTAGTTCTAGATGCGGAAAATACGTGCCAAATTTTTTTTTTTTTAAAAGCCTAGCCCTTGCCACGTACAGACCCGCCACAAATACAGGGTCCACTGTACACACGGACAGAACCTCCCATGTATTTGCACGGCGTCAACAACATACAACAGGATCACAACCACCATTCATTCATCACAACAGATCACAATAACTCAAGAGATTCATACAGCTAGCAGTCCTTAAACCTGTATGAATCTAAGCAAATCCTTAGGCGAAGGATGATGCGATGCACAAGCAACAGTCATTCTAGAAAACTGCTCCTTACCCAGAAGCTTTCTTTGAAACCCTAGATCCAATCATTTAAGAATCATTTAAAAACTGTTCTCCACACGAGAACTCTCTTTGAAATCACAAAAGCCGAACGATCAGAAATCCATTTGAAAACCGTTTCCCACACGGAAACCTTTATTTTACAACGCTACCACGAGGGGTAGAAAGCCAAAATACTCGATAAATGAAACCATCAAAAAAATAGTTATACAACCAACTGGCCCAAGCATGCAGTCATCGCATAAGTATAAAGAATGAATCCACAACACAAGCATGCTAGAATATATCCAAAAGAAGGGTAACTGAACCACAAATCACATCTAACAGATAAGGGTAGGGTGATAACCAAATCTGGGGAAGTAGCCTCACGAGTCGGAACCTCTAGAGCTACTATCTAGGCGTGCCTCGCAGCGTCCCGACACTCACCACCCTGCTCACCTGAAAACTGCAACGAGGGCGGGGGGTGAGAACATGTACACATGTCTCCCCTCCCAGTGGGTACCGCAAGCCGACGAAGGCGAGGTGTACACACACCGGCACGAGGGTCAACAGATAGGTAGGTAAGGTAAACAGTAGCACAAGTAGATATGAGGCCAACATATAACTGAACGACTAAGCTACTGTAATCAACTAGTATGCATCAAAGGAGATAACCACAAAGTAAACCCAATCTGTAACCACCGGGACGCACCCCGGGCACTGTCACAACCTGCTCAACTAACTGGCACAAACCTTCTGCACGCAAACGCAAGAAGGCTCACGGGTCGGGACCGCTCTCCACAACCCTTTTCCGGAAAAGAACAACCCTAGGCGGTGGATCAGACCGCGGGTGTACGTGAAGTGCTAGAAGAGCTGTGACGATCGATGCGAATGCTCAATCCACAGAACGGCAACAAGCCGTGAAGCAACTGATAAACCACAACGAGGATCGCTCAGAACAACAGGCGATCACCACCGACCAACTAGGTCGTCTTAATAATCATGCGAGCACAACTACTCTACTATCCAAGCACGCATATAAGTAGAATCAACGGGAGTCAAGTGAACTAATAACTGAATTGCAGAAGAAGGGATAGAAAGGTATCACCGTAGTCCACTGAACCGACTCCGGATCGAAGTACCCACCTGTAGGTAAGATCCAATCTAACACCGACGGCTCTCGGGAACCGCGACAGGACCTACGAAAGACTCACAGGGTCAAGGTCCACCAAGTCGACGCTAAACACAAAACTCTCACATCCCGAAACCACACAAAGCCCCAGAGGGGTACCAAACAGCCAACAAGGTCCCTCGCTGTCCCCGAACACACAAAACTAAGTGACGGGACAGCGAGCACAAGCTCGGGGTGCCACGAACATCAAACGCACCCGTAAAGGCTTCCCGAGTTCCCGAAAAATGCCGAATTGGCACCGGAACCCCACATCACTCATCCGCTGTCCTCGGAACTTCGGGACAGCGATGAGGAACAGCCAACGAGGCTACAAGACGAAGCCAAGTCGCTTGCGAAAACAGCGAGTGAGTCGCACAACTAGTAACGTGCGTTTCGCCGATTATTTCATCGAAAAACGCGTCGGAAATAAATCCGAAACTCCACGAAGGGCGAGGGAGTTGGACAACCAGTCCACAGGGTCCCGAGGACCAAACCCTTGCTGCCCACAGCGTCGCAACGCTGCCACAAACGCCAAAGTCCCAAAACAAGCACAATTCCATACATACAAGCAATAAACGGAGCCGCTAGAGCAAACCGTACGTCCGCACGACCTTCCGCAAGCACCAGCGGATAGGTAACGACGTCACGGAAACCGTGCTCACTGTCCCACTGCGACAGGACCAGTCGCAAGCCGGGAAATCCCATAAAAATAGCGAGCTCAAGCACAAAAGCGAGCGTAACTAAGGCCGTGTGAGCAAACCGTACATCCGCACGACCTTCCGCAAGCACCAGCGGATAGGCAACGATGTAACGGAGGCCATGCTCACAGCCTTACTGCAACAGGAACAGTCGCAGTCCAGGAAAAGGCATAAAAACAGCGCAACATAGGGCAAAAAGACCCGACAAAGGCCGAACACCCAAACGGCTCAACCAAATCCAGATCTGAGGTGAGCATGATGATCAGCGCATTGCCGCGATCATCGTGCTCACCTTCCTGAGCTCCGGGAGGCAACAGGAAGCTCAAACAATCAAGCGCGGCCAAAAACCATAAAAACTGGACCCCGGCCGGAGCAACCAGCTCCGGTCGGCTGCCGGCCGGCAAGCAAGGCCCGAGGCGGCCAGCATCGACAGAGGAGGTGGCAAGGAGGAGGGGGCTCACCTCAGTCGATGGGGGGAAGCGGCGGCGGCGGCGCGGGGAAGAACCCCACTCTCGGGTTAGCAACCCAAGGCTAGGGCACGGCGGCGCCGGCAACAAACGGCGACGGCGGCCGGCGGCGACGCGAGCACCGGGAAGAGGGGGTCGCCGGACGTCGTCCTGCCGGTGACCGCGACAAAAAGGCGACGGGTGGCGGCGGCGGAGCTAGCTCAGCCGCGGATGCCCTAGCGGCCCCACCGAGGCTTGCGGTGGCTACGGCGGCGCTCCGGCGGCACGGCGATGGCCGGGGAAGGAGGAGGCGGCGTCGGAGGTCCCGAGGGTGACCATGCTCACCCTCTCCGGCGTCGGGAGGCGGCGGCGGCGCGGCCCCACCAAGCTCGGCCCGCAGCTCCTCCAGCAGCCTGGCGGCGGCTCCGACGGCGCTCCGGCGGCACTCCGGCGGTACCAGCAGCTCAGTCACCTCAGGGGGGGCTCACGCGTGGGTTCCCCCTGGGTGCCCAACTCAGGAAAGAAGAAGAAGAAGAAGAAGAAGAAGAAGAAGAAGAAGAAAAAGAGAAAAGGGGGAGAGAGGGGTGGCCGGGGTTGCTCCGGCCAGGTGGTGGCCGGCGGCGGCCGGCGGAGCTCGGGGAGGAGGCCAAGGGGCAGGGGAGCCTGGTGCTCACCTCTGGGAGCAGGGGGGAGGAAGGAAGAGAGAGGGAGAGTGAGGGAGAGGTTGAGTGTGAGAGAGGAAAAGAGAGGGGGTGGGTGAGGTTCATTAAACACCCTCGACTACCCTCTCAGCCTTGGTCCCCTCTCCCACAGCAGGTAACAAAACCCCCCACACCCCTCCAAATTCAAAATCGCGCGAAACAGTGCGAAAACGGGGTCCAGATCGCGAAACATTAAACGTACCATTCGAGCACTCAGCGAAAAGGATGCAATAACTTTCAATCCGTCCTTCGCACGTCGACACGGATCGCGCCGTCGCGTTCAGCACTGCCGAGACATCGAACCTAGCATTTTGAATCGTCAAAATCGGACTCCGGATCGCGCCGTTTAGCCGTTCTCTCTCCGCGACGAAAAACCAAAACTATAAAAAAAATCCACTAAACTCACTTATATACATATATATATATATAAATACCTGTATATATATACGTATACAGATCAAAAACACAGTAACGGGGGAGAGGAACACAGAATTTCAAATCTCCAAAATTCGAATTCTCACACGCGGGCTAGGCTTTCAAAAAAAAAAAAATTGGCACGTATTTTCGCTTCTAAAACTAGCCCGGGGCGTGACAATAGAGCCATCGGCTGTTCGAATTATAGGAGATGATACTGTAGTTGTTGGTTCAGTAATATATGAAGGATCATATGTCATGTGGAGGGTAAATACCTGACGAAGTAGAATAAGTTGACAAAGATGAATTTGTACCAATACCGAGAGCTTGTTTAATCATCGCATGTACATCATCTGCCGTAAGTGTAGTCGGAGACGTAGAAGAGGATGCAGAGTTGGTAGATTGTGGCAAAGAATGATCAGACATTGTCGCAGCCTTTTGCTCATCTATGTTTTCTTCTTATGCTGCATATTGCGAGAAGTCGGTGCTATACAAAATTTAACGGTATGTCCAAACTGCTTGCAGTAGTTGCATTGCACTTGTGACAAGTCACGCGGTGGGCGTGAGGTTGGTGCAGCAGGGTTGGATCGCACGTCACGGTGTACATCAGAAAATGGCTTATAACGAGGGGAAGCAAAAGTGGCAAGAATAGAAGAACTATCTGAAGAATAAAAATTGACAGTGCCTTTGCGTGTTTCTTCAGCAATTAACTCTGAAAGGGCTGCATCAACGGTGGGAAGCGGTGTGCGATAGAGAATAGAGGTTCGCACAGATTCATAATCTCTTGTAAAGCCATGAGAAATTGGACTAGCCGAGTCTCTTCACGATACTGATAGTAAAGATCAGCATCGGCTGTCCACTTTGGCTCGGTTAAAGCTAATTGGTCCCAAATAAAGGACATTTGAGAGTGAAAATCTGATACAGATTGACCTATCTGTTGCTTCATCATACGGATATCCATTTTAAGTTTATATTTGCGTGCAAAATTGGTTTGATTATAACGGGTCGATAAAAAATCCCAAACCTCTTTTGCATTATCAAATTTTTCGAATTGCATACTAATAGTAAGACTAACAGTATTAGCAATCCAAGTTAATATTTTATTGTTGTCAATTTCCCACTTTTCAATAGCATCAGATGTGCATTCATCACATTTGTATTCTCCCGTAATGTACTTCCAAAGACCTTTTCCTTTTAGAAAACTTCTCATGAGAAAAGCCCAATGTGTATAGTTGGTGCCATCAAGTTTAACAATAATAGGTTGTGTTGACTCTAAACTCATTTCGTAGATATAAAAGAGAAGTTACCAGAAATAGTTGGGAGTTTTGGTTATAAGAGAAGTACACCTTGGCAATGTCAAGATGATAGTACCAGGAGCCGTCGTGATTACTGCTGCGCACGAACAACAGTAGGACTGTGATATTAATTGTAGCAATGTCGACTGTAGTGATGATGACGATCAGGCAGATAGGTTATGAGTAGGGTGGCCACAACGACGGCGACAGTATGCAATGTTGGATGGGGTCAATGACGTTGATTGGGATAGATGGCCTATTGTCTAAAAGATGGAATAATTGGAGTATACTAGCTCTGATACCATAATAATTAAGAAAAGGAGGAATTGGGCTTAATTGATGATTTATTCATGAGGGATTTACACCCTTTATATAATACAAGAATAAGACTTACATGGTAAGTATTTGAATATACAATCAATCAACCCAAAAAGAAAAAGAATAAATGATAAATATGGTACATAATCAAGAAGAATATGGAAGGTGAAAGAGAGCACATATGGTAGTAACTATAATCATGAGAGCACTTATAGTATAGTGAATAATTGCCTAAAAATGAGATTATTTACTTTAACAGAAGTGAGGGAAATGTCAACAAAATATTAACCTCATAATCGAAGCGCCGACAAAACTTTAACGCGCGCGCGAGATCGATCGGATCGTCGAGTGGTAGAATATCCTTGCTATTCTTCTCTCTTTTCTCTTCTTCTCCCTCTCTCTCTCTCTCCAACTCTAGCAAACAGGGATGGAAGAATAGAGAGCTCCTCAGGTGCTTAGTGGAATTCCACTAAAGGATGCAACAAAATGCTATTTAGTCCACAATAGATGACTATTTAGATTGTAGTCCTCGCTAGAAGGAAATTTGAGCTTTTGAATGCGTTTTCGCATCAATTTCGCACCAAAATATCTCCACTTCACTCAAACCCTATAAGGACATGCAGACTAGCAACTCATACCGTAACCTTGTCTATTTGCCAAGGTTCAGTATCTTACAATGGAGCTCTCCTACTACTTCATATGGTGATGCCAATTATTATATATCATTTATTGATGACTTCTCATGGAAGATTTGGGTGAATTTTTTTAAGTCTAAGGGTGAGGCATTTCAAGCATTTAAGCACTTCAAGGTCGAAGTAGAGAATCTCACCTGACGCCGCATTAAAGTTCTCTGATTAGTGGTTTGGAGTACAAGTCTAAGGAGTTTGAGCTCTTTTGTAAAGAGAATGATATCTCAAGACACTATACAAACCCGTATGATCAACAACAAAATGGGGTGGCCGAGAGGATGAACCGTACATTGATGGAGCGAGTTCGTAGCATATTGAGCAATGCCGGTTTGGAGCACAAGTTGTGGGCTGAGGCCGTGTCCATGGCATGTTATCTTGTCAACCACTCACCTTCCATGGCTATAAATGGAAAGATGCTGGAGGATGTATGGTTTGGAACTCCTTCTGATTATTCTAATTTAAAAATATTTAGTTGTCATGCTTATCCATTGGTTCATATTTGTCAAAGAACTAAGTTAGATACAAGATCAAGAAAATGCATATTTGTTGGTTATACAAAAGGTGTGAAAGGATACCAGTTATTGGATCTGGTGGCCCACAAAATTATCACAAATTGTGTTGTTCACTTGAAGAATCAAATATGTTGAAAAGAGGTATAGAATATGAAAACATCGAGGAGGAAGAAGTCTGGAATTATACTCAAAATTTTGAACTTCCATCTTCAACTATCTCACCAAATGAAGGCATTGAAACGGAGGATACATCGGTTGAATATGGTGAGGTCGAGGATCAAATCTATGAAGATTCCAATGACGGAGAAAGCTCTCATGAAGGTGGAGAAACACATGACTTGTCTCGACATTCTACAAGAGCGCAGTACACACCTATGCATTTGAAGGATTTTGTGGATCCAAATACATTTCGGGCACTAATTGCGGAACAAAAAGAGCCATGTATATTTCTAGAAGCCATAAATTGTATTGATTCAAAGCATTAGAAAGAAGCAATAGAGGAAGAAATTGTGGCACTTCACAAGAATGAAACTTGGGACTTAGTGTAGTTACCAAAGGGCCGAAAAGCAATTGGTTGCAAATGGGTGTACAAAATCAAAAGAGAAATCGATGGGACAATTCAAAGGTATAGGACAAGATTGGTTGCTAAAGTCTTCACGCAAAAGGAAGGTATGGATTTCTTTGAAGTATTTGCTCTTGTTGTTAAATTGGTTTCTATTCGGCTTGTTCTTAGTCTTATTGCTATGAATGATTTGGAACTTGAGCAGCTAGTTGTTAAAACTGTATTTTTACATGGAGATCTAGAAGAAGAGGTTTGTATGCATCAACCTCAAGACTTCATAGAGAAGGGTAAGAAACATCTTGTATGCAAGCTCAAGAAATTATTGTATGGGCTCAAACAAGTATCAAGACAATGGTATCGTAAGTTTGACACTTTTATACCAAGTCTTGGATTGCAAAGAAGTAAGTATGACCAATGTGTCTACTTAAAATTCTTCAAAGATGACACTTTTATGGTTTTAGTATTACATGTGGATGACATGCTTATAGTATGTACGGACAAAGCAAGGATCAAGAAACTCAAGAATCAATTGAGTAAGGCCTTTGAAGTGAAAGATCTTGGACCGGGCACGTCAAATTCTTGGTATGGAGGTTTGGCGGGATATGTGAAATGGCATATTGTCACTTTCACAAAGGATTTGTAGAAAATTTGGTAAATAAGTTTGGCATGGGTAAAGCAAAGGCGGTAAAGACACTATTTGCATCTCATTTCAAATTATCTTCCGAGCAAAGTCCAAAGATGAAGGGGGAAGAGGAGATGATGGATCGAGTTCCCTATACAAGTGTTGTAGGTAGCTTGATGTTTGCCATGGTGTGCACACACCCGAACATTGCATATGTCGTTGGTGTTCTTAGCCGATTTATGGTAAATCCCGGAAAAGTGCATTAGGAGGCGGCGAAATGGGTTGTTTGCTATTTGAGAGGTACAAGTGATTACGCAATCATGTGTGACAAAAACTCAATGCCAATGCAAGGTTTGTTGATGCAAACTTTGCCGGTGATCTTGACAAGAGAAGATCTACAACGGGTTTTGCATTTGAACATGGAAATGGTCCAATTAGTTGGATGTCCAAGCTTCAAGAAATGGTGGCTTTGTCAACCACGGAGGCCGAGTATATGGCACTTACCGAGGCAACCAAGGAGTCGGTGTGGCTTAAAGGTTTGATGAAAGAGCTTGCATGAATTTTAAACCTATGTGTTTATTATGTGATAGTATGAATGCAATATGTTTGCCTAAAAATCCAATATATCACAAAAGGACCAGGCATATTGATGTGCAATATCATTACATCCGGGATGTCATTGAAGATGACAAGGTGAGGGTGTTGAAAGTAGGCACTCATGAGAATGCAGCCGATATGCTCACGAAGCCAGTACAAATAGAGAAGTTGAATTGAAGCCTAACTTCTTTAGGCTTCAAGTTAAGTGAAGGATAAAGGTACATGATTGGCACAGAGACGAGGAGCGGTGATTTTGTTATCAAGGTGGAGATTGTTGGGTTTAGTGATATCAAATTCAGCTATTAGCCTATTTGATTTATTTTGGATTTGGTTAAATAACTCATGTAATGGGCTAGTTAGTAGTTGGTTTGGGCTTTAGTTAGCGATTGTCATATTGGGCCAAGTAGTATTATGAGAGGGATTCTTATTCGATTTTGAGAGAGAGAGTTCTCATTTTTGCTCTCTAGGATTCCCTATTCTTGATATAGAGAAGCGAGGTATAGAGAGGGTAAGAAAAAAAGCTCTCCTGTTCTTTTTTGCTTGATTCAAAGGTTCCAACGTTGATTGGAGGAATTCTAAGAGGCATTCCGAAGTGGAATTCGCAGAATCGGAAGGTGTTTCAAAGAAGGTGTGGCAAGAAGGGTTTTCCCAATTGGAAGGTTGTAAGCCCATTGTAATAGAAAGGTAATCTCTAACCAAATCTTGTAATCTCCTCAATTTGATAGTGGATTTGATCTCTCTGTGCCCGTAGATGTTGCCCGGTTTAGGTAAACCACATAAATCTTCTGGTATTATTGTGTTTGTACGTGGATTTTTTATTTTTACTTTATTTACTCCAAACTTTGCACTTCTTGGTTGTGGGTAATTTCGATACATCACATTTGTTTACTAATGTGGTTTATATCTTGATAGTGTGGGTTCTATCATTATCGTACTACAGTTTTGAAATCTTAAACTACCAGAAAATGATATTTTTATATTTTATATTCAACAAAATATGTAATGATAAGGGGTGACCACACTCAGTCGCAAATCCACCATACCATCAATGGGCTCTATTGACCCCACTGATGTAAACCAACATTTGCTCTTTGACCCCACTTTGAGGCCAGTTGATCCCAAAGTCGGGTCAATAAAAAAAATGTGGGTCAACGTGGTTGTAGGCCCACAATAAGACATAGAAGGTTACAAGACGAACAAACAAAAAAAAGGGGCAGTTTCCTATATACCCCTATAAAGTTTCCCCCTTTCATATATACCCCTCATAGAATCACTTTTCCAAAATACCCTTGAAAAAATTCAAATTTTTTTCAATTCACCCTCAAAATAGGGGTATATATGTCACGCCCCGCCGTGCCTTAACACAAAGTAGGTGGAAGGACAAACCGCATGAGCGCGTGCCCCAGACCCGCCGAACGGACAGAGTCTCCCCTACCCGCCCAAGGTGTCACAACACAAGCATTTCCACGATGTTCCAACTAGGAACGGAGTACAAGAGTTGCACAAGAAAAGCTTCAACATAAAGAAGTTCTACTTCTATTACATCACATCTGCACATTTATACATGTCAAAAAAAATTTTCCTTCATTCCTATTCCATACATCAACTTCCAAAACTATGAAATTACAAGTTGTATACATTTAATAAAAACCCCTATGCTATCATCGTCCAAAACACGGGGTACAACTATCCATAACACCAAAATGGAAGGGCCGCTATCTACTAAGCCAAACCCTTGCCTCGCTCCGCCGCCTCACTCGCGAAACGACCTGAAAAACGAGGGGTGAGAACTATAAACATAGTTCCCAGTGGGTAAGGCCACACAAGAGAGAAGCTCAACCCACCAGGTCCAAATAAACGCCATAAGCATAAGTTAGATTTCAATTAACTATGCATACAAATATTTACATTCCTGTAAATAAACATAAAAGATGCAACCAAATAAAATGACAATTTTTCTTTTCTCCTAGGTTCATCCTATATCTCACATTGTCCAAGTTCAAATACTTTTCATTTATTTATGGTGTCGGAATCGCCGCATCACCAATTTGGTTCTCAACTAAAGCGGAAACGCCACAAGTATTGGGCACTGGGCAATGAAATTGCCATCCCCATCATGGTCCCAATCTCCAAAGAGTGAAATCGCCATCTCTTTATTCGGGTAGCGGAATCGCCGCATACCCGGGATAGCGAAATCGTCGCATACCCCAATGTTTTCACTTTACACAATATAGTGTTGGGCACCGGGCAATGGAATCGCCATCCCCATCATGGTCCCAACCTCCAAGGAGTGAAATCGTCATCTCCTTATTCGGGTAGCGAAATCGCCGCATATCTGGGATAGCGAAATCGTCGCATATCCCAATTCATTTCCGCCATAACGTGGCTCGGGTAGCGAAATCGCCGCATACTCGGGGTAGCGAAATCATCGCATACCCTAATGTTTTCACTTTACACAATATAGTGTTGGGCACCGGGCAATAGAATCGCCATCCCCATCACGATCCCAACCTCCAAGGAGTGAAATCGTCATCTCCTTATTCGGATAGCGAAATCGCCGCATACCCGGGATAGCGAAATCGTCGCATACCCCAATTCGTTTCCGCCATCACGTGGCTCGGGTAGCGAAATCGCCGCATACCAGGGGTAGCGAAATCGTCGCATACCCCATCATTGTTCACATTTCACACTTGCCAACCTAAGTTCAATGACCCTAGGTTCAAGTCACCAAGTCTCACCTATGTTCAACGACACTAGGTTTACTTTACATTCTCAACCTAGGTTTCATGACACTAGGTTCCAATTTCATGTTCCAACCTAGGTTCCATGACACTAGGTTCCAATCTCATGTTCCAACCTATGTTCAATGACACTAGGTTTCAATCTCATGTTCCAACCTATGTTCAATGACACTAGGTTCCATTCTCATGTTCCAGCCTATGTTCCATGACACAAGGTTCCAATTTCATGTTCCAACCTATGTTCAATGATACTAGGTTCCATTCTCATGTTCCAACCTATGTTTCATGACACTAGGTTCCAATCTCATATATGCAATCACATAACAAGTATAACCAATAATGAAATACTTGTATTCATTAACATGCAAGATGAGCCCATGGCTCAATTCATCATGATTCTCATTTTGCCAACTTGCAAAATTCTAGGGTTACATACTTTTACACCATTTTAATTTCAAATGGTTATTTACCCTAGACATGGAAGTGACCTAATCACTTCGGTAAACACAAACCCACATTAAGAGCTCCCAAGTCTTGAATTCCTTGAGCTCCTAGGTCAGTAAGCCTTGAGTTCTTGCTTCAACCCAAGCTTCTACAAGAAAATGGTTCGTTACTCATTACGAACCCATAAATCAACTCGATATACTTGAAATCAATTGTTCTAACATGATTTCCTATGCCTCAATTGCAATTTCCAAAGGTCCAAATATTTTTAGAACCTTCCATGGCAAAAGCCCTCATTTCACCTAGGTTTCACATGCATGCATGTAGAACCCCGAAATTTCTTGGCCAATCTCCACGTTTTGTGGATTAGATTGCCTAGGGTCTCCAAAAACCTCAAAATACTAGATAAATTCCAAGGTTTGAACCCAAATCATGAGGAACTCACCTTAGCCACGAGTTCCCCAAGCTTCTTCTTGCACCAAGAAGCTTCTTCTCCACTTTGGAAACCTTTTCCAAGCTCAATCCACCCTTTTCTCCAAGCTTTGGAGAGATCTCTAGAGAGAGAAAGTGAGGGAGAGGGAGAGGAGAAGTAGAGGAGGAAGAAGATTAGAAGGGGAAGGTGTCTCAGCCTTTCATACACCCCCACTCATGTGAAAAGACCAAACTACCCCCTCACATCTCACTACACACAGCCAGCCAAAGCTGGCATCTCGCAGCTCTGCATTCCGGTATGAGCACTGGAATACCGGAATACGGGCGTCTATTCCGGTAACAACAGGCAGTTCCGCAAAACCCGTGAACTGGATTTCCAGATTTTCCGTTGCATTCCGATATCTCGCAATCCATACCGGAACTAATTACATCCATACCGGAATCAACACATCCATACCAGAATTACGTGAGTTTATTCCGGTTTCAACACTTGATTCCGCAGAACCCGAGAGCTAGATTTTCAGCTCAACCACGCCATTCCGGTATCAATACCTCCATACCGGAATGCACCGCAGAATTCTGCAGTTTGGCAGACTTGACTCTTCGAAGTCCGTTTTCGCGCCTCACTTGCGCCGAAAATACTTGTATAAATCCCAAACTTGGCCGAAGCCACTCATATAGCCTTCTCATGCTAGTTTCCACCAGAACCCCACAATTTGTAGAAGTCCGGTGCAACACACTGAAGTTCAGTGTACTACATTCCTCCCCCCTTAAAGAGAGTTTCGGCCGCAAAACTAAAATCATACCTCAGCAAGAATCAGCGAAGAGGTAGGGAAATTGCTCATTCATCGAGCATTCCAGTTCCCACGTAGCTTCGCTCTCGTCATGATTCATCCATTGTACCTTGACATAGGGAATCTCGCGGTTTCGCAATTTCTTCACCTCGCGATCCATGATACACAAGGGAAATTCCTCATAGGTCACATCCTCATGAAGCTCAATTGGTACATACTCGAGGACATGCGCCGGATCATACACACACTTGCGGAGCGTCGATACATGAAACACATTGTGTATCCCCGCAAGTTTTGGCGATAGGGCAAGCCGATACACCAAAGATCTCACGCGCTCTAAAACCTCATAGGGCCCAATGTAGCCGGGACTCAACTTACCCCGTACACCAAATCGCTTTACCCCTCTCATGGGCGACACTTTCAAGAATACGCGGTCGCCCACCGTGAACTCCAAGTCCCGACGGCGCCTATCCGCATAGCTCTCTTGCCTTGATTGCGCCGTAGATAAGCGTTCACGTGCCAAGCGGACCTTTTCTTCCGCTTCACGCAAAACATCCGGTCCAAAGACCCTTCTCTTGCCGACCTCACTCCAATGAATAGGAGAACGGCATTTCCTTCCGTACAAGGCTTCAAATGGTGCCATACCGATGCTAAATTGATAGCTATTATTATAAGCGAATCCAGCCATCGGTAAATAAGTAGGCCATGCACCCTTGAAGTCCAACACACACGCTCGCAGCATATCCTCCAAAATCTGAATTGTCCTCTCCGATTGACCATCAGTTTGAGGATGAAATGCCGAACTGAAATCGAGCTCGTACCCAAAGCTTCTTGCAAGCTTTTCCAAAAATGCAATGTAAAACGGGGATCTCGATCTGAAACTATCGAGATCGGGACCCCGTGCAACCGCACAATTTCATCCAGGTAGACTTGTGCTAGTTTGTCTCCCGACCAAGTGGTGTGGATTGGCAAAAAGTGTGCCGACTTTGTCAAACGATCCACCACCACCCAAATCGCCTCGTGGCCACCTTGCGATCGAGGTAGACCCACAACAAAGTCCATTGCTATATTCTCCCACTTTCAAACTGGAATGGGCAACCCTTTCAATTTTCCTGCTGGAAAGCGATGCTCGGCCTTCACCTGTTGGCATACTAAACATTGTGCCACGAAGCGTCCAACATCAAGCTTCATCCCCGGCCACCAATAATGCATTCTAAGGTCCTTATACATTTTGGTACCGCCCGGATGAATCGCATAGGGAGAAGTGTGGGCTTCCTTAAAAATCTTCCCACGAATCTCCTCGACGTTAGGCACGCACAACCGATTTTGGAATCGGATGGTGCCCTTCGAATCCTTGTGAAAGTCACCGGCGCGCCCGCTCTCGATAGCACTCCGCAACTTTTGGAGTTTCGGATCTCCGGATTGCCTTTCTTTTACTTGCTCCAACTAGGTCGGCCAAACCTCGAGATTCATGAGTGTTGCGGGGACGCCCGGGGCCACGACTTCCAAGTCAAATCGGCCCATTTCCTTGATCAACGGCATTTGTCCCGTCATCTTAATTGCGAAGTTCTCCACGAATTTTTGACTGAGCGCATCGGCCACCACATTGGCTCTACCATACGTGGACCTCCAGCTCTACGGCGAGATGGCACATTTCGGCACATCCCCAAGTTCCAGTTCACTCGAGAGCATAGTCCTCAAACCCCACGTGGCTTTTACTATTCCAATGTCTCATAAAGAGCACATCACTCTGCTTTCATCAGCCACGGGTCAACATCATGTCGTTTTCGCGATGAGTCCACACGAACACTTCATTCATGAATCCGATCTCATCTCATCGGTAATGCCAGACTCAGCAGTTGGCGACTCCACCAATTAGGTGAGCGATATGACCGAGCCTTCGCTCCTTTGGTCGCTACCTACAGTCCTCCTGTCCATAACCTACGCTCTCTTACTATCAGAGCCATTGACCAAACCGCTTACTTCGGTTTATCACGGATGGTCCACAGACCAAAACTCTCATGTAGGCATAGTGCCTAAACTGTCTCAACGTTGCGTAACATCTCTCGCTCGCAAACGTAGATGCAATCATTACCTGGCGGAGTCCTCACTTAGGAATTCGCACACACACTCCAACCAGGAGCAACCAAGACCACGAACCACAACAAATCCTCGGGTTGGGTCATATCTACACCCTCGGTGTACTATCGATCACACTGTCTCACATGTGGCATTCCACGTTCTCGGGTCATCGCTTGGACTACCACCCCGACCATAAATCTCTGCCCTACCCTCAGGTCTCGGGCTGCAGTCACACACAGCTGACTGCACCTGTCCATACGGCCCCAGGCTCCACAGTCCACACATGGTCCGAGCACGGATCGTCCCAAAGCAATACCCGCCACCGTCGTCACACACGACTAACACGCTCTACCGAGCGACACATATCTCTATCGGCTCCTAAGCACCTAGTGCGAGCCACCAGCCCTTCGAGCGGTCCATAGCCTCCTTCACACTTAATAATGCTCAAGTGTTACTGCCAACAACCCTCTTGGCTAAACAAAATTAGGTACTTTACCCGTATCTATACTTGAGCGTTCTTACGCTACTATAGTTTTCCATGCAAAACACAAGCACTAGGCAATCTTGCCTAAGTGCACAAGTACACTAGCACAATTCCCTCACCTTAGTTGGGGTACGACTAGACCCACTCGCCAGAGCTTGGCGACTGTCTCATTATTTTCGCAATAGTGATTCCACTTTCACCATTCGGTCCGCCGGATCGACCTCCAGAACTCTTGGACTACCACGATGTCCTCGAGTGCTATGACTCGGCTCTCGCAATTGGCTACACACATTACCTTGAGAGTCAGTTCACTATTTCCATTCCTGCCTCGAGCCCTCACCTTGGCTCATCACCAGCCACTCGCCGGCACCGTCTAATCACCTATCCGTTTTGGTAGGCGATACACTTTCATGACACGAGCATGCCTGGGTACCTACACCTACCCATATGCTTGGTCCCTACTGTATTTATACCTGAATAGTAGCGAATGACCACATGATAAATACATGCCATGCTCTACCCACAAGGCCCGGTCCAATACCTCGGCAAAAGTTTGTAACTTGAGCGAGTGGACACCATAAGATTTCTGGCTGAAATCCTCGCTCGAAGCAATCGGCCTTGTCCTTGTCATCCCGAACCATGTAAGGGATACAATTTACAACGTGAGAGAATTCTCTCTCATATTTTCTCACAGTGCGGTCTCCTCGCCGCAACTTCCTGACCCTTTCCTGAATCTCCCACTTTTCGTTGTCGGGAAAATAAGCAGAGAACACCAATCTCCGAAATTCTTCCCACGTCACGGGAGGGAGGCTAGGAGACTGGTCCCGCCTAACCTCTTTCCACCACACCCTTGCCGACTTTTCTAAGCAATGTGCAGCAAAATGGACCTTGTCCCGCTCTAGAGGGCACAAGTCCTCAAATAGGGTTCCCATGGAATCGATCCACGTTTCTATGATCCGTGGATCCACAACTTCTCCGACCAACGCAGCCATCTGGTTGCATATTTCCTGATTCATGTGTGACGCCCCGGACTTCCCAGGGGGTCACCCATCCTAGGACTACTCCAGTCCTAGCACGCTCAACTCTCTCAACCTCTTGGGCCTAGCCACCACCCAAAATGCTTAAGCCGGGTTGAGAGGTTAGCCCTATTATATCTTTTATATAGGACTACCTGGGGTGTCACAATCTCCCCCCCTTTAAGCCCTGACGTCCACGTCAGTCTCCGACTCACAAGTACCAGGCGGTGTGAGACTCATCTCGCTAGCCTAAACCGGGGGAGCCGCGCTTTACCCATAAACCCTGGGGAGCCATGCTCTACCCATAAACACACATGGCTCAGCCGAGACTCATCTCACACTTCCGGCTGATAATTGGCTCTGATACCAACTGTGACGCCCCGAACTTCCCAGGGGGTCACCCATCCTAGGACTACTCCAGTCCTAGCACGCTCAACTCTCTCAACCTCTTGGACCTAGCCACCACCAAAAATGCGTAAGCCGGGTTGAGAGGTTAGCCCTATTATATCTTTTATATAGGACTACCTGGGGTGTCACACATGCGCGCTTTGGACAGCACAAGTACATTGGTTGGCACATCCGGCACAGACCACATAGGAGCTCGCCCGTGCATTGCCATCACCTCTTGAAACACAACAACCTTGGTCAAATCCTCGACCTTCAAGGTCAATACAAGACGACACTCAAAAGTCGAACTCAATTAGGCGAAAGTTACACAAGGGCGCCTATTCTCATCACTCGGTTTCATGTTGTCGCGCGCCAACATGAACACACTCGGTTGAGAATAAACCACGCCTTAAATCTACCTCTAACACCCTTTTAGAGGTATATAAAATATATGACCCAATCAATTACACTTTCGCCGCACATCACAAGTCCTCGTCTCTCGCGAGCTTACACTCCTAGGGTCTTTTCCATCCTAGGATTTCTTAGATCCACCTAAACCGTTTCTACTCTCTGATACCACCTTAGTCTGTCACGCCCTGCCGTGCCTTAACACCAAGTAGGTGGAAGGACAAACCGCACGAGCGCGTGCCCCAGACCCGTCGAACGGACAGAGTCTCCCCTACCCGCCCAAGGCGTCAACACAAGAATTTCCACGATGTTCCAACTAGGAACGGAGTACAAGAGTTGCACAAGGAAAGCATCAACATAAAGAAGTTCTACTTCTATTACATCACATTTGCACATTTATACATGCCAAATTTTTTTTCCCTTCATTCCTATTCCATACATCAAGTTCCAAAACTATGGAATTACAAGTTGTATACATTTAATAAAAACCCCTATGCTATCATCGTCCAAAACACGGGGTACAACTATCCATAACACCAAAATGGAAGGGCCGCTATCTACTAAGCCAAACCCTTGCCTCGCTCCGCCGCCTCACTCGCGGAAAGACCTGAAAAACATGGGGTGATAACTATAAACATAGTTTCCAGTGGGTAAGGCCACCCAAGAGAGAAGCTCGACCCACCAGGTCCAAAGAAACACCATAAGCATAAGTTAGATTTCAATTAACTATGCATACAAATATTTTACATGCTTGTAAATAAACATAAAGGATGCAACTAAATAAAATGACAACTTTCATTTTCTCCTAGGTTCATCCTATATCTCACATTGTCCAAGTTCAACTACTTTTCATTTATTTATGGTGTCGGAATCGCCGCATCACCAATTTGGTTCTCAACCAAAGCGGAATCGCCGCAAGTATTGGGCACCGGACAATGGAATCGCCATCCCCATCATGGTCCCAATCTCCAAAGAGTGAAATCGCCATCTCTTTATTCGGGGAGCGGAATCGCCGCATACCCGGGATAGCGAAATCGTCGCATACCCCAATGTTTTGACTTTACACAATATAGTGTTGGGCACCGGGCAATGGAATCGCCATCCCCATCATGGTCCCAACCTCTAAGGAGTGAAATCGTCATCTCCTTATTCGGGTAGCGAAATCGCCGCATACCCGGGATAGCGAAATCGTCGCATACCCGGGATAGCGAAATCGTCGCATACCCCAATTCGTTTCCGCCATCACGTGGCTCGGGTAGCGAAATCGCAGCATACCCGGGGTAGCGAAATCGTTGCATACCCCAATATTTTCACTTTACACAATATAGTGTTGGGCACCGGGCAATGGAATCGCCATCCCCATCATGGTCCCAACCTCCAAGGAGTGAAATCGTCATCTCCTTATTCGGGTAGCGAAATCGCCGCATACCCGGGATAGCGAAATCGTCGCATACCCCAATTCGTTTCCGCCATCACGTGGCTCGGGTAGCGAAATCGCCGCATACCCGGGGTAGCGAAATTGTCGCATACCCCATCATTGTTCACATTTCACACTTGCCAACCTGAGTTCAATGACCCTAGGTTCAAGTCACCAAGTCTCACCTATGTTCAACGACACTAGGTTTACTTTACATTCTCAACCTAGGTTCCATGACACTAGGTTCCAATTTCATGTTCCAACCTAGGTTTCATGACACTAGGTTCCAATCTCATGTTCCAACCTATGTTCAATGACACTAGGTTCCAATTTCATGTTCCAACCTATGTTCAATGACACTAGGTTCCATTCTCATGTTCCAACCTATGTTCCATGACACAAGGTTCCAATTTCATGTTCCAACCTATGTTCAATTACACTAGGTTCCATTCTCATGTTCCAACCTATGTTCCATGACACTAGATTCCAATCTCATATATGCAATCACATAACAAGTATAACCAATAATGAAATACTTGTATTCATTAACATGCAAGATGAGCCCATGGCTCAATTCATCATGATTCTCATTTTGCCAACTTATAAAATTCTAGGGTTACATACTTTTACACCATTTAAATTTCAAATGGTTATTTACCCTAGACATGAAAGTGACCTAATCACTTCGGTAAACACAAACCCACCTCAAGAGCTTCCAAGTCTTGAATTCCTTGAGCTCCTAGGTCACTAAGCCTCGAGTTCTTGCTTCAACCCAAGCTTCTACAAGAAAATAGTTCGTTACTCATTACGAACCCATAAATCAACTCGATACTTGAAATCAATTGTTCTAACATGATTTCCTATGCCTCAATTGCAATTCCCGAAGGTCCAAATATTTTTAAAACCTTCCATGGCAAAAGCCCTCATTTCACCTAGGTTTCACATGCATGCATGTAGAACCCCAAAATTTCTTGGCCAATCTCCACGTTTTGTGGATTAGATTGCCTAGGGTCTCCAAAAATCTCAAAATACTAGATAAATTCTAAGATTTGAACCCAAATCATGAGGAACTCACCTTAGCCACGAGTTCCCCGAGCTTCTTCTTGCACCAAGAAGCTTCTTCTCCACTTTGGAAACTTTTTCCAAGCTCAATCCACCCTTTTCTCCAAGCTTTGGAGAGATCTCTAGAGAGAGAAAGTGAGGGAGAGGGAGAGGAGAATTAGAGGAGGAAGAAGATGAGAAGGGGAAGGTGTCTCAGCCTTTCATACACCCCCACTCATGTGAAAAGACCAAACTACCCCCCTCACATCTCACTACACACAGCCAGCCAAAGCTGGCATCTCGCAGCTCTGCATTCCGGTATGAGCACTGGAATACCGGAATACGGGCGTCTATTCCGATATCAACAGGCAATTTCGCAAAACCCGTGAGCTGGATTTCCATATTTCCCGCTGCATTCCGGTATCTCACAATCCATACCGGAACTAATTACATCCATACCGGAATCAACACATCCATACCGGAATCACGTGAGTTTATTCCGGTTTCAACACTTGATTCCGCAGAATCCGAGAGCTGAATTTTCAGCTCAACCACGCCATTCCGGCATCAATACCTCCATATCGGAATGCACCGCAGAATTCTACAGTTTGGCAGACTTGACTCTTCGAAGTCTGTTTTCGCGCCTCACTTGCGCCGAAAATACTTGTATAAGTCCCAAACTTGGCCGAAGCCACTCATATAGCCTTCTCACGCTATTTTCCACCAGAACCCCATAATTTGTAGAAGTCCGGTACAACACACTAAAGTTCAGTGTACTACAATATAAGAAAGAAACGAAAATTTTTCAGGGGTATATTGAAAATTAAAGGGTAAAAAGGTAATATCACTAGTTTCCAAGGGCAAAAAAGCAATTATCTCAAAAAAAAAAAGATAGCAGGTCCAACAAAATATCGAATCTGCAAACACATTTCTAACTTAGATAAGCAACAACAATATCGTTTTAAAAGAAAATTCCTTACTTCTTATCATCCCTTTTTTTTAACCTTTTTATAACGATATTCTTATCTAATTAATAAATTATTAAAACTCCAAAGGCCAAATCCAATCCCGCTTAGGTACTCACTAAGTCTCTTTCCATCCAATTTTTAAATTGGGTTACAAAGTATTAGATATGTATATTGAATTTTATTTACTTTTTATTAATTGTGAATTCAATTTTTTTTGTTACTATATATAGTCATTATTTGAATTGTTATAGTACATAAAAGTATAATTTATAATTTTTTATATTTATTCTTTATTATATATTAACTTTATTATAAAAAATAATTAGATATGCCACTGACCTTACTCCCTATGCGGTCGCCAGAGTACCCTATAGCTATAAGAATCTAACAAGCCTGCGTGTATATTATGTGGACTCGTGATGTCTCACAATAATAATTACCAAACTTGAAAGGAGAGTGACCACACCCCTAAAGTGGTGAACAGATTACATCACAACTTGGCCAATATTATATTTGGTATCTCTTTGTGATTTGAAATTTCATCATAAAAGGAATTTCTTTTGTCCTTTTAATTTTTAGTATCCTTTGTGATGTGAAATTTTATTATATAAGGAATTGCTTTTGGCCTTTTAATTTTAGGTAATAGTAGCTTAAATCATAAAGGAACATTGGAAGAAGCTTCCATAATGGACAGCAATAATTATTGAAAGTTAACCCTTTTCAATTATTTTTTATTAGAGGATAGATAGAAAGTTAACCCTTTTGGCTGTGACACTCTCTTCCTACAAATTACTCATTCATCTTTTTAACTATTATATTTTTTTTCTTCTATTTTATTTTAAAATTTTAAAATCGAGATCCCTAAAACTAGAATACGATTCAATTAACACTTCTCTAAAGCCGTGTAGGCGGAGGAGATTCAGGAGTTTCGAGGGAGCTGTATCAATAGAGTGAATTACCGTGTAGCCTTGCAGTGGAGAGGCAATTTTCTCTCTTGGACAACGCTTCTTGCATGTCTCATTCCAAGCCAATCCGATTTCAATTACGTTTTATATAAATTTAATTTATACTTTTTATTTATAATCTTTCTTTATTGATTGATTTATTTCTTTTATTAAAAAATTTTGAAATTCATCTAAATCAGATCAGATATCTCCAACAACCAACAAGTATCTTACATAGGATAATTGAAACCCGAGTGACCATAGTCCTACATGTGTGGTGACTTTTGTTCTCCTTCGACTAACTACTTCCTTTTGGGTTAGGGACCTATATGGTGACCCTATTCAACCTTGCCACCATTAGGGGCGTTCACCCTCATGGTGTATCTATTAATGTCGGCGTCAAGGCTGACATTTCCTCATTCTTGGCCAAGCTTAGCCAGGCTTCATTGGCCTAGTCGGCCTTGAAGAGAAAAACTCCAACCTGAGCACACTCTTTCCTCCGATGCGTAGAAATCGAAAATCAAGTTTCCTACATGCTCAAGATTGCACAACCACCGTAGAAGACAAGAACGGAGAAATAGAAAGCTTTCAATAACAATCTCAAACAACTCCAAATATGATTTTAATCAACTTCACCAAGAATATCCAAAACAACATACAATGAAAAACCAAAAATTGCCAAATAAATTTTCAACCAAAAATACCTTACAATGAATATTCACAAGAGAGAGAAAGAAGTAGATTAGAGGTCATCCGCCTCAAACCTAGCAAAATCCCACAACCTTTGGACCCTCTTTCACACGTCTCTTGCTCTTGAGAGAAACACCACACAAAGGAATAAAGAATACAAGAGAAGAAGCTATTTTTCTTTCTTGACCTATTTCCTTAACTCTCTACTTGACTCATTTATTCTTTTGACTCCTAACTAAACACATGTGGCCCAACTTGACTTACTTAACCCAAAATAAGCCACAAGTCAACTTGACTCAAAAGGAACAAAAAAGACCCATTTAAACAATCAATTATTTGGCTCCTACAAGTATACTTATTAATCTAGTAAACCAAAAAGAAACAAAAAAATAAGTTTAGCACTAATTTTTAACACTCCCCCTTAGTGCAAACTTGTGAGAAACCAAACTGAGTCTTTCTTGAAGTTCTACAAACTTCGTGATGTAGGGGAAGGAGTTTAGAAATCCGAAATCTCAAATTGAATGCAAAATCTCATTGATTCGAAACTCTCTAATGCGACTATATGCTTTGGCACAACGAGACTTAAAACACGGATGCGCAAAAATTAATTAGGAATAATGAAAGTCATAAAACGACGCGATGAAACCCAAACAAAAGATTGAATTTAAATCATAGAACGAGATGGAAAGTTGTACCATCGAGGAATCCGCAGACGGGATTAGCAAATGCGTGCGCTGAACAGGAGCCGTCAAATTCCTAAAGATCAATCTAACACCTTCTCTGCCGGAGCACCATCTATGGGTGAAGTGGAAGAGTATTAGATAAAGAGAAAAAAAAGAAGGAAAATAAAAGATTGAAGAATTAGGGTTAGAAAAATATTGCGGCAGAGATGAAGATGACGAGAGCTCCCCAACGACGAATCGATCGAAAAGAAGGTGCGAGCACAATTTCGAAGAAGTCGATGTTGCGGCCGAAGCGAGCGTACGGTCGGAGGATGAGAGCGACCGCTAGGGCAAGCGGCGAGATTCCTCGTTGATTGCGCGTGGACGGATGGCGTTGTCCGAGTGCTCGCTCCTCCTAAGGATCCGACCCGCCTCCAAACGGGACATTTTTTTTTTTGGGAGACGTACGGCTTGGGAACCTTGGTGGACCGCGTTTTCCCGGGTTTGAACCCGTTAAAGAAAACGATCCAATAAGCTTCTCTTTTCGTCTCTTGCTCTAATGACGTCGGAATTTCGCAAGTAGATAGTCGAAACGAAGAGAAATAAAAGATGAATAAAATAAAGGGACTCACTCCGGTCAACGCGAAATCGCGAAGGAAAATATTAGAGAACATCTCTCCATAAAGTAGAATTTCATAATAAAACGTCTGTCTCATTCAGATTGCCAGGGCCAACTTTATAGAGTTTACTAATAACAACTTGAAACAATCCGATGAAACGTTCTTATCTAAAATGCCAATATTCATGTAAATCTAAAACCAAAAGAATATCTAAAATATCTAAAACAAAAAGCAATAACTAAAAAAATCTAAACCTATCCAAAACCATAAAAATCCGGCTCGAACTCAAGTCGCACCCAATGTCTGAATCATGGTGCGATCACGTCATCAAGCCAGATACTGGGTTTTCGACGACGGCGGCGGGCATAAGTCTGAAATGGGGCCCGGTCCGCATCAACTCTCCCTTCCTTTGAAAAATTCGACTCCGTCGAATTGTCCGCAATGTACTCCTCGTAAAGCTCTAGATTGATTTGTTGAAGTTCACCTTGGGAAATCCACGTTGCATCCTCCTTAGGTCGATATAGCCACTTAACCAAGAAGCTACGCTCTCCACCATCTTTTGTCGATGTTATTCGATCGTCAACGATTGCCTCAATATCATCTTTTCTCTGCAAATGGGTTCTAGAAACAAGAGGTGAAGGTGGCGAAGGAGAAAGTGAATCTTGATTTTCATGGGAATAGAATAATGTAAGGTCCTCAACATTGAAGGTGGGATTAATTCCCATGTTAGACGGTAATTCCAATCGATAGGTATTAGATCCAATCTTCTTAAGAATTTTAAACGGACCCATATTCCTTGCATGCAATTTTCTAATAGCTCCTTGCGGAAGCCTTTTAGGTCTAACTCGAACCATCACCATGTCTCCTGCATTAAATTCAACTTCTCGCCTGTGTTTATCAACATCCCTTTTATAATTTTCATTACTCAAAATTATTTTTCTGCGAATCTCATGATGTAAGTCTCGCATGTGTTGTGCGAATGAAAATGCATACTCACTTGGCCTATGCTCTATTGGGAGGGGTATCAAATCAATAGGTTTCTTTGGATTATATCCGGTGACTATTTCAAAAGGACTCATTCCAGTTGTTCGATTTACAGAACTGTTATATACAAATTCTGCTTGTGATAAAATAAGATCCCAATTTTTAATATTTTCACCGACAAGACATCGAAGTAGATTACCCAAACTCCTATCGACTATCTCTGTTTGACCGTCAGTTTGTGGGTCATGTGAAGACGAGAGAAGCAATTTTGTACCCATGATTTTCCACAAGGTTTTCCAAAAATAACTAACGAAACGAACATCCCTATCAGTTACAATCGATTTTGGTAATCCATTAAGACGTACGATTTCAGTCACAAAAAGTTTTGCAATATGAGTAGCATCAGATGTCTTACGACAAGGAATGAAGTGTGCCATTTTGGAAAAACGGTCAACTACAACAAGAATCGAATCGTGCTTTCTAATCGTTTTCGGTAAACCTAGAACGAAATCCATGCTTAGATCTTGCCAAGGAGAATGGGGTACGGGTAATGGTGTGTACAATCATGCGTTCTTTCGACCACCCTTAGCCCTTTGACATGTCCCACACCGTGCCACAATACGTGCAACGTCCCTTTTGAGACTTGGCCAAAAGAATCGATCCTCAACCATAGAAATGGTTTTGTCTCGACCAAAGTGTCCGGCCAATCCTCCTACGTGTAATTCCCACATAACAAAATCTCTCAAAGAACCTTGCGGAATGCATAAACAACTTCCCCGAAAAAGAAATCCGTCCCGAATGACAAAATTAGTGTTGGTTGGTTTGCCCTCTAAAATTGAAGAATAGATTTCGCTAAAGTCTGAACATGAGGGATATTCTTCCTTAATGCTATCGAACCCAATTACATTCACGCCAACTCTATTTAAGGTTAATACAACTCGACTCAATGCGTCGGCGGCTTTATTTTCTATTCCGGTTCGATGTTTTAACATAAAAGTGTATTCTTGCAAATACTCAACCCATTTTGCGTGCCTTAGATTTAAATTCTTTTGTGAGTTCAGGTACCTAAGAGCTTGATGATCGAAAAATAAAATAAACTCTCTGGGTAATAAATAATGTCTCCAAAATTTTAATGCCTGAACTATCGCATACAATTCCCTATCATAAGTCGAGTACTTTTGTTTGGCTTCATTCAATTTTTCACTAAAATAGGCTATAGGATAACCTTTTTGGATTAAAACTCTGCCTATTCCTACCCCTGAGGCATCACAAGAAACTTCGAAAACCTTTTCAAAATCAGGCAATTTTAAAACTGGTGCTTTTGTCATTTTCTCTTTGATTTCTTTGAAAGCTTTTGTGGCAGATTGTGTCCATTTAAATTCACCCCTTTTTAAACAATTCGTAATGGGAGCCATGATAGTACTAAAGTTTTTTATGAACCTACGATAGAAAGTTGCTAGGCCATGAAAACTCCTAACATCATGAATATCTTTAGGCTTGGGCCATTCCCTAATTGCTCTCACCTTTTCTGGGTGAGTGGATACCCCATCTTTGGACACAATAAATCCCAAAAAGATTACCTGAGGTTGCATGAAAGTGCATTTTTAATGTGAATGAAAAAAATTTCTTTTCTTAAAACTTCAAAAACTTGGCGGATATGATCTAAATGTTCATCATGGGCACGGCTATAAATTAAGATATCGTCAAAATACACAACCAAAAATTTGCCAATAAAAGATCTAAAAACCTTATTCATAACCCTCATGAACGTACTCGGAGCGTTTGTCAAGCCGAATGGCATGACTAGCCACTCAAACAATCCTTCTTTCATTTTAAACGCGGTTTTCCACTCATCTCCAGGCCTAAGCCGAATCTGATGGTAACCACTACGAAGATCAAGTTTTGTAAAAACGGTAGCTCCGGTCATCATGTCTAGCATGTCGTCCAAATGTGGAATTGGGAACTGGTATTTAATTGTTATTTTATTTATAGCACGGCTGTCAACGCACATACGCCAACTTCCGTCCTTTTTCGGTGTGAGTAATGCCAGTACTGCGCATGGACTCATGCTCTCTCTCACAAAATCCTTTCTAATCAAATCATCTACCTGACGTTTCAATTCAGCGTGCTCTTTCGGGTTCATTCTGTAGTGTGGCAAATTTGGTAGAGATGAACCTGGGGCTAGGTCTATTGCATGTTGTATATCCCTAAGCGGGGGAAGTTCATCGGGCAATTCTTCAGGTGCAAGGTCGCTAAATTCAGCAAGTAGGGTTTTGATCATTAAAGGGGTTTCAAAAGGTTCAGATGAATTAGGAATCTCCTTGACGATTAAAGCATAAACAATTTTAGAATCAATTTCTTTGCAAAATTGTTTTTTATTGAGAATGTGAAGAGGTTTTGTTGTTTCAATTTGTGATGGAGGATTTTTGAAATCTTTAACTGAACTTGGATTCGGATCTTTTGAAAACTTGGTGTTTTTTGATGAAAACTTCTGCTGAGGGGGTTTGGTTGGACTTAGAATGATTTTGTTACCATTATGGACGAAAACGTAGGTGTTAGGTCGACCATAGTGTATGACAGAAAGGTCATATAGCCAGGGTCTTCCTAAAAGCACATGAGCGACATCTATGGGAAGGACATCGCACCAAATCTGGTCCGAATACGTAGCAAAGTGAAGCGGGACAAAACAACGTTTCATAACGGGCATAGTTGTCTTGTCTACCCAGGCGACCTTGTAGGGATTAGGGTGTGGCTCAGTTTTGAGGTTCAGGCGCCCTATTGCAGCTTCAGAAATTACATTGATGCAGCTGCCGCCATCAATGATGACCTTACAACTTTTATCTCCGCATTTTGTGTAGGTGACGTGTCACGCCCCGGGCTAGTTCAAGATGCGGAAAAACGTGCTAAATTTTTTTTTTTGAAAAGCCTAGCCCGCACCACGTACAGACCCGCCACAAATACAGGATCCACTGTACACACGGACAGAGCCTCCCCTGTATTTGCACGGCGTCCAACAACAAATAACAGGATCACAACCACCATTCATTCATCCCAACAGCACATCAACACAACGAGAGATTCATACAGCTAGCAGTCCTTAACCTGTATGAATCTAAGCAAATCCTTAAGCGAAGGATGATGCAATGCACAAGCAACAATCACTCTAGAAAGCTGCTCCTTACCCAGAAGCTTTAGTTTGAAACCCTAATCTCAATCATTGAAGAAGCCTTTGAAAACTGTTCTCCACACGAGAACTCTCTTTTTGAAATCACAAAACCGAGCAATCAGAAATCCATTTGAAAACCGTTTCCCACACGGAAACCTTGTTTTACGACGCTACCACGAGGGGTAGAAAACCGAAATGCTAGATAACGAAACGATTGAAAAACAAGGATACAATCAACTAGTCCAAGCATGCAGACATCACACAAGCATATAGAATGAATCCACAACATAAGCATGCTAGAATTTACAACGGGGTAACTGAACCACATATTACTTCTATCGAATAGAGGTAGGGGAATAACCAAATCTGGGGATGTAGCCTCACGAGTCGGAACCTCTAGAGCTACTATCTAGGCGTGCCTCGCAGCGTCCCGACACTCACCACCCTGCTCACCTGAAACCTGTAATGGGGGTGGGGGGTGAGAACATGCACGCATGTCTCCCCTCCCAGTGGGTACCGCAAGCCGACGAAGGCGAGGTGTACACACCGGCACGAGGGTCAACGAAAGATAGATATGGTATACAGTAGCACAAGTAAGTATGAGGCTAACATACAACTGAAATAACTATGCTACTGTAAACAACTAGTATGCATCAAAGGGAAAACCACAAAGTAAACCCAATCTAAAACCACCGGGACGTATCCCATGCACTGTCACCTGCTCATCTATAGGCACATAAACCTTCTGGACGCACTGCATCAAGGCTCACGGGTCGGCACAAACTCAACGACCCTTTTCCGGAAAAGAACACCTCCAAACGGTGGATCAGACCGCGGTGTACGTGAAGTGCTAGAAGAGCTGTGACGATCGATGCAAATGCTCAATCCACAGAACGGCAACAAGCCGAGAAGCAACCAATAAACCACAACTCGGATCGCTCGGAACAACAGGCGATCACCTCCGACCAACTGGGTCGTCTCAAGAAACATGCAAGCCACTACTAGGATCGCTCAGAAGGACAAGCGATCACCTCCGACCGACTGGGTCGTCTCAAGGAACATACAAGACACATTGGGGTCGCTTGGAATGATAAGCGATCCCCACCGACCGACTGGGTCGTCTCAAAGAACATGCAAGCCACACTACTCTACTATCCAAGCACGCATAAAAGTAGAGTCTACGGGAGTCAAGTGAACTACTAACTGAAATAAATACGAAAGAAGGGATAGAAAGGTATCACCGTAGTCCACTGAACCGACTCCGGATCGAAGTACCCACCTGTAGGTAAGATCAAGTCTAACACCGACGGCTCTCGGGAACAGCGACAGGACCTACGAAAGACTCACAGGGTCAAGGTCCACCAAGTCGACGCTAAACACTAATCTCTCGCATCCCGAAACCGACGGATCGCCCGGGAAACCCACCGGGACGATCCCGAAACCACACAAAGCCCCAGAGGGGTACCAAACAGCCAACAAGGCCCCTCGCTGTCCCCGAACACAACAAACCAAGTGACGGGACAGCGAGCACAAGCACGGGGTGCCACGAACATCAAACGCACCCGTAAAGGCTTCCCGGGTTCCCGAAAAGTGCCGATTTGGCACCGGAACCCCACATCACTCATCCGCTGTCCTCGGAACTTCGGGACAGCGATGAGGAACAGCCAACGAGGCCACACGATGAAGCCAAGTCGCTCGCGAAAACAGCGAGTGAGTCGCACAACTAGAAACGTGCGTTTTGCCGATTATTTCATCGAAAAACGCGTCGGAAACAAGTCCGAAACCACACGAAGGGCGAGGGGGTAGGACAAACAGTCCACAGGGTCTCCAAGACCTTACCCTTGCTGCCCACAGCGTCGCTACGCTGTCACAAACGCCTAAGTCCCCAAACATGCAACATACACAAACATACAATCACTAAATTAGGCCGTTCGAGCAATCCGTTCGTCCGCTCGAACTTCCGCAAGTACCAGCGGATAGGTATCGTCGTCACGGAGACCGTGCTCACTGTCCCGCTGCGACAGGACCAATCGCAAGCCGGGAAAACCCATAAAAACAGTGGGCGCGCGCACAAAAGCAAGCTTAACTAGGGCCGCGTGAGCAAGCCGTACATCCGCACGACCTTCCGCAAGCACCAGCGGATCGGCAACGACGTGACGGAGGCTATGCTCACAGCCCCACTGCGACAGGACCAGTCGCAGTCCGGGAAAGTGCATAAAAACAGCGAGCAAAAGGCAAAAATAGCCCGACAAAGGCCGCACGACGCAACGGCTCAACCAAAACCAGAACTAGGGTGAGCACGGTATTCAGCACATCGCTGCGATCGCCGGGCTCACCCTCCCGAGCTTCGGGGGTCCGCAGGGAGCTCAAACATCCCAACAAAACAAAAACACCACAATGCAAGGCCCCGGCCGGAGCAACCAGCTCCGGCCGGCTGCCGGCCGGCAGGCAGGGCCAGCGGCGGCCAGCATCGGCAGCGGAGGTGCCAAGGAGAAGGAGGCTCACCTCAGCCGGCGGCGGGAAGCGGCGGCGGCGGCGCGGGGAAGAGGATAGCTCTCGGGTTGGCTGCCAGGGGCTAGGGCACGGCGGCGCCGGCAACGAACGGCAACGGCGGCCGGCGGCGATGCGAGCACCGGCTCGAGGGGGTCGCCGGACATCGCCCTGTCGGTGACCGCGACAAAAACAGAGGCGGGTGGCGGCGGCGGAGCAGGGAGACAGAGGTTGCCCTAGCCGAGCCCGCGGCGGCTCCGGCGGCTATCCGGCGGCACGGCGATGGCCGGGGAGGCAGGAGGCGGCGCCGGAGGTCGCGGGGGAGGTGACGCTCACCTTCCCAGGGTGCGGGAGGCGGCGGCGGCAGGGGCTCACCACCCTCGGCCAGCTGCTGCTCCAGCAGCTGGCCGCAGCAGCTCAGGCTGCTTCCGGCGGCCCTCCGGCGGCACGGCGGCGGTCCCCCGCGTCACAGAAACCTCAGGGGGAGCTCGGCGTGGGTTCCCCCTGGGTGCTCACCTCAGAGAAGAAGAAGAAGAGAAAGAAGAAGAAGAAGAAAAAGAGAAAAAATGGAGAGAGAGGGGGGTGGCCGGAGCTGCTCCGGCCAGGCAGTGGCCGGCGGCGGCCGGCGCTGCACAGGGAGGAGGCCGAGGGGCAGGGGGAGCTCGGGCTCCATTCTGGGAGCAAGGGAGAGAAGGAGTGAGAGAGGGAGAGTGAGAGAGAGTGAGGGGAGAGGTGGAGTGTGAGAGGGACAAAGAGAGGGGGTAGGTGAGGTTCCATAAATGCACTCACCTACCCTCTCAGCCAAAGTTCCCCCCTCCCACAGCTGGAAAAAACCCAATTCACCCCTCCAAAATTGAAAACGCGCGAAACGGTGCGAAAAACGGGGTCCAAAACGCGAAACGATAAACGTGACATACGACCTCTCGGCGATCAAGATGGAATAACTTTTTATCCGCTCGCCGCACGTCGACGCGGATCGCGCCATCGCGCTCAGCACTGCCGAGACATCGAACTCACCATTTGGATCGCCAAAATCGAACTCCGGATCGCGCCGTTAAGCCGTTCACTCTCCGCAACGAAAATCCGAAAACTTAAAAACTCCACCAAAACTCACTTATATACCTATATATACATATATATCTGTATTATATACGTATACCGAGCAAAAACACAGTAATGGGGGAGAGGAACACTGAGAATTCCAAATTCCCAAAAATTCGGATTCTCACATCACTCCCACCTAACAAGAAGTTTCGTCCCCGAAACTTACCCACACACTATCCGCGAACAACAGCGGATACCGCTCACACGAAGCAGACTCTAGCTCCCAAGAAGTCTCGCGCTCCCCGCAACTCGTCCACGTAGTCTCACAAACAGAAAGCTTCGATTCCTCAACTGTTTCACATTGCGAGCCAAAAACCTCACAGGCACCTCACCGCAGCCGAGATCCTCCCTCAGCTGAACTGTTGTCGGGCCGATCACACGGCGCTCACCCACGTCAACCAAACAGAACAGTGATCGACAACGACTTCCACACGAAGCCTCGCACGGTGCCAATCCAACGCTCGCCAGGAAGCTGTCGCAGAAGGCAAACTCCACCAGGGGAAGATATCTGAACCGACCCTCACCAAAAGCCAAAAACGCATGCCCGGAGCATAACTTCGAGAGTCTTGAAGACTCGCTCCGACTGCCCAACACTCAGAGGGTTGAACTGAGCTAAAGTCGAGCCTCGTCCCCAGTGCCTATTGCAGGCTCCTCCAGAACTGGGAAACGAAGCGAGAACTCCAATCCAAAACGATCGACACTGGCCCTCCAAACAGCCCGACGAACTCATCCAAAAAGAGCTGCGCCAGTCGATCCCCAAGACTAATACGGATGTACTGGTAGGAAGTGAGCTGTTTTCGTCAAACATTCCACAAAAACCCAGATCGCAACATGACCTCGCTGAGAACGAGGCAACCCGGTGACGAAAACCAAGGTGATCTGCTCCCACTTCCCTACAGGTACAGGCAAAGGTCAAAGCTTCTCTGCTGACAAACCCGGCACAGTGCCACATGCTGCGTTACAACCAGAAACCAGCCACAAGTCGCGGTACATCTTCGTCTCGCCAGGATGAACGGTGTACGGCGACTGGTGTGCCTCAGCCAAAACTCTCACCTCAAATCCTGAACACTGGGCACACAACTCCATCCTCGAAGGAAGACCAACAGCATGTAGCACGAAGTCACCTTCTCTGACCTGCTCGCACTCTCTGCCAGTGCGGATCCATCGGCTGCCCACCGAAAATCTGATCCGCCAAGGTGGGTTGCACCTCCAACGACAACAACTGTGCGGTAGCTCCACAAGGTAAGGTCTCCAAAGCTTGAGAGCGAACACCACTGCTGCTAACTCGAGATCGAGCGCCAGATAGATCTTCTCATAGTCCATCAACTAGCGCGGAGCATAGGCGATAACCTTCTCATGCTGAATGAGCACGCACCCCAATCCCATCCAAGATGCATCGCACAAGGCCACGACAACCTCACCAGGCTGTGTCGATGCTAAGATAGGGGCACGGGTCAAACAGTCCATCGGCTCCTAGGCGCTCAACAGACAAGCGGGAGTCTAGAGAAACAACGCGCCTTACCTCGACAGCTACTCAAAGGGGCGGCGATCTTGAGGAGAACCCTCAACAAATCGCCGACATCAACGCCCAAGCCGAGGAAGTTCCTAAACTCGGTCTGTCACAGAAGTCGGAACAGGTCAAACCATTACAGAGTCCTCCTTCCTTGGCTCTTCCACACAACCAACCCACGTCACGATGTGAACCAAGAAGGAAACTTTACGAAGAGATCAGTATGTCGTCGAAGGGAACCACGACAAATTGATCCAAGAACTGCCGAAACCCAGTTCAACAAGTCCAAAAAGCTGCCGGGACGATCGCTTAACCGAACGGCAAAACCGACCAATTGAAACCTTGAGAGTCCATCACTCAGGTGTACAGGGCTGCCAATCGCAACAAGCGATTCAACACCAACGATGCCGAACGTCAGATCAAAGAGATCGGACACGCGCTCCAAAGCAAGACTACACGAAAGACGCGGCGAAAACCCAGCACGCGAACACAGCTCGGAGCCAACCACCAGGCTCCCGTCATCCCGAGACCGAGCTAAAAGGGCACCCTGACTCAACCGGAGTCAAACCAACGGCAGTGATGGTCAATCAACTGCGCAAAACCACGCCAGGATTAGCTCAAGGTTCACAACAGGAACGGGGATGACCAACACACAGCTTTCCGCAAGACGGCCACGAGCGAGAAAAGTCTTGCAAGGGAAAGCACCGACCCAATCCAGAAAGTCCCCAAAAGGGATAGGGTATTTCGTTCTAACTTTCGACACTACGTTGTCTGCAGCCAACGTACTTATCAAAAGAAAACGAAATATCCCAAGGTCAAGGCCAACAACCAGTCGGCAACACCACGAAGGTACCGGGTCAACCACTCAAAAGCTGGACCAAGGTCACAGACGAGTCACCGAATTAACGGGAACAGCAAACCGACCCACAAAACAAAGTCTGCCCTGAGCCAACACCCTAGGAGTCATCGGCTTCCAACAACGAACCGACAGCTACAGGTGACAAGGGTCGTCAACCACACGAATCAAACCGGAGGAAGAACAAAACCAGCGTCGACTAACCGACGTCGAACGCGGTGAGACCTCCAACAAGAACCAGGAAGGTCTCGCGGCAGCACAGAAACCTACAATTGCCACCAGAAATCTCAGAACACAACAATTTGGGCGTTAGGATATCCGCAAACTATGTAGGCACCAACAAACGCCCGACACTCAACAGTGTCCACTCAGTCTAGTACGCGTCAGTTCGACGCCAGAACTAGCCAATGGTCAAAAGACCAATACTGACGATGCCACCAGCAAGACGTCAGTGGGGTAGGCTTCACCGCCCTACCCATCAAAACAGAGGGGAAAACACCCAAACTGCGGTCGAAACCGCTCAAAACAACATCTCCGTGGAGACGCTCGCAGAGGCCCTCGTGCTCAACACGGAAAGTGGGGACAGGGCGAGAACAGCCCCACAACAACACAGATCCACCAAGTGACGTTTCCCAAGCCCACGAGGGCCACCACTCACCAACGAGTGGTTACACAAAGGAAAAAAACACCCGGCCACTTGGGATCTGTCTGGTACTCCACCACCACTACCAGAAACAGCACGAGCCTGCGAACTAGGGCAGATCAAACACAGGAAATCCGACCAACACGCTTGAGTGCGACCACCACCCCCAAACACGGGGTCGGCGTCCACGCGCGAAACAGCCGACAAAGTCGCTGTCATCGTCACGGTCGTCGCACATCGGGGTGGGTGCCACAGGAGGGTCTGCAATCATCGGGGTACACGGCGAAGGAGTAGGAGGGGCTGGAGCGGCAGCTGCCGTGGCCTGTTGCGAAAACCACCGGAACAAGCCGGAACATGCCGGAGAGGGTCGCCAGCTGACCCCTCGCCTCGGCCTCAAGCACACAGGGTACGGTCCACACCAGGCTGTCCGCCTCCTGCCAGCTCCTCACTCGAACCAGCCACGACAGCCCGAAACAAAAAAAACCAGCAGACAGCTCCGCAGGCGCACGCCCACCACCACGACCCGGACGAGGAGGTCAACCAAGACCACAAGCCAACTGCAAAAAGCAGAATCCAGCGCAAGAGAAAAGGGGTCGGCAACTCCCACAAAACACAAGCCGAAAACAAACCCCTCGAGCTCGCGCGCCTATACATCCTAGGTCTTCCTATGGGTCAGCCTAACCAGTGGTTCAGTTACAAGTTGATGAATGAATAAGTGTTTGTTCCCTTTACGCTCTGATACCATCTTAATCTGTCACGCCCCGGGCTAGTTCAAGATGCGGAAAAACGTGCTAAATTTTTTTTTTTGAAAAGCCTAGCCCGCACCACGTACAGACCCGCCACAAATACAGGATCCACTGTACACACGGACAGAGCCTCCCCTGTATTTGCACGGCGTCCAACAACAAATAACAGGATCACAACCACCATTCATTCATCCCAACAGCACATCAACACAACGAGAGATTCATACAGCTAGCAGTCCTTAACATGTATGAATCTAAGCAAATCCTTAAGCGAAGGATGATGCAATGCACAAGCAACAATCATTCTAGAAAGCTGCTCCTTACCCAGAAGCTTTAGTTTGAAACCCTAATCTCAATCATTGAAGAAGCCTTTGAAAACTGTTCTCCACACGAGAACTCTCTTTTTGAAATCACAAAACCGAGCAATCAGAAATCCATTTGAAAACCGTTTCCCACACGGAAACCTTGTCCTTGTTTTACGACGCTACCACGAGGGGTAGAAAACCGAAATGCTAGATAACGAAACGATTGAAAAATAAGGATACAATCAACTAGTCCAAGCATGCAGACATCACACAAGCATATAGAATGAATCCACAACATAAGCATGCTAGAATTTACAACGGGGTAACTGAACCACATATTACTTCTATCGAATAGAGGTAGGGGAATAACCAAATCTGGGGATGTAGCCTCACGAGTCGGAACCTCTAGAGCTACTATCTAGGCGTGCCTCGCAGCGTCCCGACACTCACCACCCTGCTCACCTGAAACCTGTAATGGGGGTGGGGGGTGAGAACATGCACGCATGTCTCCCCTCCCAGTGGGTACCGCAAGCCGACGAAGGCGAGGTGTACACACCAGCACGAGGGTCAACGAAAGATAGATATGGTATACAGTAGCACAAGTAAGTATGAGGCTAACATACAACTGAAATAACTATGCTACTGTAAACAACTAGTATGCATCAAAGGGAAAACCACAAAGTAAACCCAATCTAAAACCACCGGGACGTATCCCATGCACTGTCACCTGCTCATCTATAGGCACATAAACCTTCTGGACGCACTGCATCAAGGCTCACGGGTCGGCACAAACTCAACGACCCTTTTCCGGAAAAGAACACCTCCAAACGGTGGATCAGACCGCGGTGTACGTGAAGTGCTAGAAGAGCTGTGACGATCGATGCAAATGCTCAATCCACAGAACGGCAACAAGCCGAGAAGCAACCAATAAACCACAACTCGGATCGCTCGGAACAACAGGCGATCACCTCCGACCAACTGGGTCGTCTCAAGAAACATGCAAGCCACTACTAGGATCGCTCAGAAGGACAAGCGATCACCTCCGACCGACTGGGTCGTCTCAAGGAACATACAAGACACATTGGGGTCGCTTGGAATGATAAGCGATCCCCACCGACCGACTGGGTCGTCTCAAAGAACATGCAAGCCACACTACTCTACTATCCAAGCACGCATAAAAGTAGAGTCTACGGGAGTCAAGTGAACTACTAACTGAAATACGAAAGAAGGGATAGAAAGGTATCACCGTAGTCCACTGAACCGACTCCGGATCGAAGTACCCACCTGTAGGTAAGATCAAGTCTAACACCGACGGCTCTCGGGAACTGCGACAGGACCTACGAAAGACTCACAGGGTCAAGGTCCACCAAGTCGACGCTAAACACTAATCTCTCGCATCCCGAAACCGACGGATCGCCCGGGAAACCCACCGGGACGATCCCGAAACCACACAAAGCCCCAGAGGGGTACCAAACAGCCAACAAGGCCCCTCGCTGTCCCCGAACACAACAAACCAAGTGACGGGACAGCGAGCACAAGCACGGGGTGCCACGAACATCAAACGCACCCGTAAAGGCTTCCCGGGTTCCCGAAAAGTGCCGATTTGGCACCGGAACCCCACATCACTCATCCGCTGTCCTCGGAACTTCGGGACAGCGATGAGGAACAGCCAACGAGGCCACACGATGAAGCCAAGTCGCTCGCGAAAACAGCGAGTGAGTCGCACAACTAGAAACGTGCGTTTTGCCGATTATTTCATCGAAAAACGCGTCGGAAACAAGTCCGAAACCACACGAAGGGCGAGGGGGTAGGACAAACAGTCCACAGGGTCTCCAAGACCTTACCCTTGCTGCCCACAGCGTCGCTACGCTGTCACAAACGCCTAAGTCCCCAAACATGCAACATACACAAACATACAATCACTAAATTAGGCCGTTCGAGCAATCCGTTCGTCCGCTCGAACTTCCGCAAGTACCAGCGGATAGGTATCGTCGTACGGAGACCGTGCTCACTGTCCCGCTGCGACAGGACCAGTCGCAAGCCGGGAAAACCCATAAAAACAGTGGGCGCGCGCTCAAAAGCAAGCTTAACTAGGGCCGCGTGAGCAAGCCGTACATCCGCACGACCTTCCGCAAGCACCAGCGGATCGGCAACAACGTGACGGAGGCTATGCTCACAGCCCCACTGCGACAGGACCAGTCGCAGTCCGGGAAAGTGCATAAAAACAGCGAGCAAAAGGCAAAAATAGCCCGACAAAGGCCGCACGACGCAACGGCTCAACCAAAACCAGAACTAGGGTGAGCACGGTGTTCAGCACATCGCTGCGATCGCCGGGCTCACCCTCCCGAGCTTCGGGGGTCCGCAGGGAGCTCAAACATCCCAACAAAACAAAACAAAAACACCACAATGCAAGGCCCCGGCCGGAGCAACCAGCTCCGGCCGGTTGCCGGCCGGCAGGCAGGGCCAGCGGCGGCCAGCATCGGCAGCGGAGGTGCCAAGGAGAAGGAGGCTCACCTCAGCCGGCGGCGGGAAGCGGCGGCGGCGGCGGGGGAAGAGGATAGCTCTCGGGTTGGCTGCCAGGGGCTAGGGCACGGCGGCGCCGGCAACGAACGGCAACGGCGGCCGGCGGCGATGCGAGCACCGGCTCGAGGGGGTCGCCGGACATCGCCCTGTCGGTGACCGCGACAAAAACAGAGGCGGGTGGCGGCGGCGGAGCAGGGAGACAGAGGTTGCCCTAGCCGAGCCCGCGGCGGCTCCGGCGGCTCTCCGGCGGCACGGCGATGGCCGGGGAGGCAGGAGGCGGCGCCGGAGGTCGCGGGGGAGGTGACGCTCACCTTCCCAGGGTGCGGGAGGCGGCGGCGGCGGCAGGGGCTCACCACCCTCGGCCAGCTGCTGCTCCAGCAGCTGGCCGCAGCAGCTCAGGCTGCTTCCGGCGGCCCTCCGGCGGCACGGCGGCGGTCCCCCGCGTCACAGAAACCTCAGGGGGAGCTCGGCGTGGGTTCCCCCTGGGTGCTCACCTCAGAGAAGAAGAAGGAGAAGAAGAAGAAGAAAGAAAAAGAAAAATGGGGAGAGAGGGGGGGGGGGCCGGAGCTGCTCCGGCCAGGCAGTGGCCGGCGGCGGCCGGCGCTGCACAGGGAGGAGGCCGAGGGGCAGGGGGAGCTCGGGCTCCATTCTGGGAGCAAGGGAGAGAAGGAGTGAGAGAGAGAGAGAGTGAGAGAGAGTGAGGGGAGAGGTGGAGTGTGAGAGGGACAAAGAGAGGGGGTAGGTGAGGTTCCATAAATGCACTCACCTACCCTCTCAGCCAAAGTTCCCCCCTCCCACAACTGGAAAAAACCCAATTCACCCCTCCAAAATCGAAAACGCGCGAAACGGTGCGAAAAACGGGGTCCAAAACGCGAAACGATAAACGTGACATACGACCTCTCGGCGATCAAGATGGAATAACTTTTTATCCGCTCGCCGCACGTCGACGCGGATCGCGCCATCGCGCTCAGCACTGCCGAGACATCGAACTCACCATTTGGATCGCCAAAATCGAACTCCGGATCGCGCCGTTAAGCCGTTCACTCTCCGCGACGAAAATCCGAAAACTTAAAAATTCCACCAAAACTCACTTATATACCTATATATACATATATATCTGTATTATATACGTATACCGAGCAAAAACACAGTAATGGGGGAGAGGAACACTGAGAATTCCAAATTCCCAAAAATTCGGATTCTCACATGACGCATGACTTGTAAAGTGGTGTTTTCATCAAACGCTTCGTTTGATTCTAACATCTCTTCGTCACTAGGAATTTCATCGACTGTGTGTGCGACTTCCTCTAGATCTTAAAAATCTTCACCATCTGGCTGAACAAGCATGTTCCGCCTTGGGCACTCATAAGCATAATGACCCATTTGGTGACAGTTAAACACCTACCCTGTGCATTTCCTTGTTTTGTTTCATCTAAACCCTTTCCTTTAGAATCTTGATTTTGTCGATTTTGAAAATTGTTTGTTTTGTTGGTGTTAAAATTCGTGCCGGTGTTCCTTGTGTTCTTTTCAGTCCATTTTCCTGTGAATCGTCGAGCTGTTGCCTTTAAATATTTTTCATATTCTAAGGCAAGCTGAAAGGCTTGCTCAACAGTGGCAACCCTATGTGGCGCAATTTCGCGCTGCAATTCCTCGCGCAACCCATTGCGGAATCGCGAAAGGGTTCGTTCTTCTTCTTCTCGAATATCGCATCAGACATTCATCTTATCAAATTTGGCCATATAATCGGCAAATAAAAGAGAACCTTACCGAACAGCATTCAATTGATCATACAACGGTTGCTTCTACGTGGATGGCAGGTATTTCTCTCACAATTTAGCCTTCATTTTAGCCCACAAAGTGATAGGCTCTTGGCCAAGCCGTTCTAAGTGCCTTTCGACGCCAATCCAATATTGTTTGGCGGCACCGATGAGTTTCATTTTAGCGAAACGGACTCGTCGATTATCAGACATTTCATACCAGTCAAAATACTGGTCCATGTCAACGAGCCAGTATGTGAATGCCTTAGGATCAAATTTTCCATCAAAAGTGGGTGCGTCAATTTTAACTTCCTTTGTTATGTCATCTTGAAAAACAAAATTTCCGCTTTCTCGAAAAAGAGGGTTAGTTCTAGCAAATTGCTGAATTTCTCGTGCTTGTGGAGTGCGTGCTACTGATGCTTGTGGATCAATTCCCGTAGTGACATTATTTTGTGCTGAAAGTCTTTCAGAGTTTGTCTCTAAGATGGTAACCCTATCTCGAATGTCATGAATGTCGGTTCATAGTTCATTTAATTTTTCCAGAATTTGTTTTATAGGATCATTTGGGTCATCAAGATTGAGATTCCTAAATTGTAGCCCTGATCTAGTTGCCATGATGCAAACCTAAAGCTCTGATACCAAATCTGATACAGGGGAAGGAGTTTAGAAATTTGAAATCTCAAATTGACTGCAAAATCTCGTTGATTCGAAACTTTCTAATGCGACTATATGCTTTGGCACAACAGGACTTAAAACACGGATGCGTAAAAATTAATTTAGGAATAATGAAAGTCATAAACGACGTGATGAAACCCAAACAAAAGATTGAATTTAAATCAGAGAACGAGATGGAAAGTTGTACCATCGAGGAATCCGCAGGCTGGATTAGCAAACGTGTGCGCTGAACAGGAGCCGTCAAATTCCGAAAGATCAATCCAACACCGTCTCTACCGGAGCACTATCTATGGGTGAAGCGGAAGAGTATTAGATAGAGAGAAAAAAAAAAGAAGGAAAAAAAAAGATTGAAGAATCAGGGTTAGGAAAATATTGCGGCAGAGATGAAGATGACGAGAGCTCCCCAACGACGAATCGATCGAAAAGAAGGTGCGAGCACAATTTCGAAGAAGTCGATGTTGCGGCCGAAGCGAGCGTACGGTCGGAGGATGAGAGCGACGGCTAGGGCAAGCGGCGAGATTCTCGTTGATTGCGCGTGGACGGATGGCGTTGTCCGAGTGCTCGCTCCGCCTAAGGATCCGACCCGCCTCCAAACGGGACGTTTTTTTTTTCTTGGAGACGTACGGCTTGGGAACCATAGTGGACCGCGTTTTCGCGGGTTTGAACCCGTTAAAGAAAACGATCCAATAAGCTTCTCTTTTCGTCTCTTGCTCAGGCGTGGGTTCCCCCTGGGTGCACACCGCAGGGAAGGAGAAGAATAAGAAGAAGAAGGAAAAGGAGAAGAAAAAAGGTAAGGAAGGTGGTCGGGGTTGCGCCGGTCAGGGGTGGTCGGCGGCGGCCGGCGGCGCACGGTGGGGGTGGCAGAGGAGCTGGGGGAGAGGGGGCTAACCTCTGGGGCTGAGGGAGAAGAAGAGGGAAGAGTTCTCTCTCTCTCTGCACTCACACACACACAAGCACACATATACACCAAGTAACAATTGCAAAAACACCCCTCACACACAACAAATGAGTCCTCAGTCCCTCACAGCAGGAACAATATGCCCAGACACCCCTCCACAAGCAATCTCACACAAAACGGTGCGAGAAACAGGGTCCAGATTGCGAAACTGCAAAATGTACACTTCGACCTCTCAGCGAAGAACATGCAATAACTATTGATCCGTCCGTCGCATGTCGAAACGAATCATGCCATCGCGTTCAGCGCTGCCGAGACATCGAATCTACCATTTTGGATCGACAGGATCGGACTCCGAATTGCGCCGTTAAGCCGTTCACTCTCCGCAACAAAAACCAAAACCCTAAAATACATACTATGTATACTATATATATACATATATACCTATACATGTATATATATACACAAACAGCTCAAATACACAGCAACAGGGGAGAGGAACACAGAATTCAAATTTTACTAAGAATTTAAAATTCGAATTCTCACAATACACACTTAGTTGATCACATATTTTATCTTGTTCTTGAGCACCTTGAATCAATTTTTGCAAAGCTTTATATAAACCCGCCATAATCTCTTCATCTCCATGGATTTCTGAATTTGAATAAAAGAATTCGGGATTCAAGAAATGGCCAGCAACATGTATAGGGCAATGAAGTTGGCTTTTCCATTTATTATCAATAATTTTGAATATTTCACTGTATTTCTCCTCCCTCTCTTTAAAAGACCTTGCAATTGCTTCCTTTGCTTTATCCATTGCCTCATAAATATAACCCATTCCCGGCCTTTTCTCACTATCAACTAGCCGAAGTACACAAACGAGAGGACCAAAAATCTTAAGAATATAAATAATACTAGTCCAAAATGGAGGCATCATTACAATGCTAGCCACCCCTTTGCCCGTTTGTTCCTTAGCCCATTTACTCTTGATCCAATCATCCGATGTGAACATTTTTCTCAAGTTGCTCTTTTGCTTATGTAGCCGTTGAAGGGTAAGAAAGGCCGTTGCAGATCTTGTAATGTCAGGCCTAAGCAACTCTCTTTGGCTTGTGAAATGCCTCATCATGTTGACTAGGCCTGTGCGGCTATAAATATAACTATTCAATGTCATTGCCCTTTTCAATGTTCCATGCACCTCGGGCATCTCCCCAATGTCCTCAAGTATCAAATCAATGCAATGTGCAGCACAAGATGATCCATACAAATTTGGTCGCTTTGCTTCCAATAATTTTCCTATTAAAAATTCTCATATATTTCAAGTTAAACAAATATTCCACCAAATAATATAAAATTACGTATCAAATAATGTAAAAAATTTATAGGATTTCTTACTGGCTAAGACATTATTTGATGCACTATCAGTCACAATTTGAATGATATTGACCTCCCCGATACGCTCTACCATACTATCCAATAACTTAAACATCTCTTCGCCAGTTTTTGTGTAATTAGAGGCATCAATAGATTCAATGAACACAGTGCCCATCGGAGAATTTACAAGAAAACTTATAAGAGTCCTTTCCCTCCTATCCTTCCATCCATCACACATTATGGTACATCCAGTCTTTGCCCATTCCTCCATATGGCCTTTCAGTAAATTCTTCGTTTCTTAAACCACTTTTTGAAGAAAAGGAACTCATAATTCATACATAGAAGGTGGTTTCATGCCAGGCCGTATTGTCCAATGGATTCGATCGCCACAATAAAGCTATCATAAGTAGCAGTATTGAAAGGTACTCCAACATCATAGAACCATTTTGCTAGATCTGTAGTACACTGAACTTTAGAAAATTGCGGAGTTCTAGTGAGAGAATAGTGGCTTATACTATTCTGGAGTTTTGAGTTGAGTTTGGTGAGCTTCGGAGTGTTTTCGGGACTTGGAAAGTGCGAAAACGGACTCCGGAAGTCGAAATCTGCAAAAGTGCAGATTTTGCATTGCATACCGGTATCTGATTTTGGTATACCGGAATCCAGTGAAGAACTGGTTGTGCGCAGCTCTCGGGTTCTGCGGAATCCAGTAGTTGATACCGGAATACGCTGGCATTCCGGTATGTGCAATGCGCATACCGGTACTGAAGCGATTAGTACCGGTACTGGGAATTTGCATACCGGAATCCTGTTGCGTGGCCTGCTTGGCCGAGGCTCGGGTTTTGCAAAATTTGTGCAGTATACCGGTATGCACATGCGTATACCGGTATACAGTGCTGCAGAGTGCATTTTGTGCAGTTTTGCAATTTTGGCTTTGTGAGGGGCCTAAGTGGATTTTGTTGCTCGGGTTTAAGTACCCCTTCACCCCTCTCTTGTTGTGTGGGCTGAGGACTTAGAGGAGAGGAAAGGTAGGGTTTCCCTCTCTCTCTCTCTCTAGATTTCTTGCTCCCAACCCCCTAGATCATGGATTTGATCACTTCTTTCTCCATTTTCTTCTTGGAGGTTGACTCCTAGGCTTGGAGGGAGCTCGTGGCTGAAGAGGAGAGCTTGTTGGTGGATGAATCTCCAACCCTAGTCTCTTTTTGCTTGGTTTGGAGCTCTTATGAGGTGAGTGATTATCCTACAACTCCTCTATTGGTGATTACTACTTGGATTTGGGATGAAAACCTAGAAAATTGGAAAACTAGGGTTTCATTTAGGGTTTCGTGATTGTGAGCCCTTGAGGTTGAATTGATGGGTGTAGAATGTTGTTGTAGGTTGGATTTGAAGATCCCTAACCTCAATTTGGACTTAGAACAAGTTTTACTTGCTCAAGGTAATTTTTACCCATTTACCTCATAGTTTTTGGTGGTTTTCGAAATTATTCGTTCGAAGCTTTTAACCCCTTGGAAAATTATCTTAGGGTATGAGAAGCTCGGGGGACAACTTCGTTTCGAAGTACTGCGAGATTTCGACGGGTATCCGGTGGGTCTGACCTCACCGAAATGGGTGAACTCCCCCTATGTCTCCTATCTTGTTATAGGATTGATTGGATGCATAATTATAATAATTATGGCATGATGATAATTGTGATTGCATGAGACATGCAAGTCGTTTATGAAAAATGCATATTTCATATAGTATGGCATTATGAGGATATTATGCATGCTAGGGTATTTGCACTATTAGTGTAATGATGCATTAGGAAATGCTAAGTATGTTATGCATGCTAGAGATGAGCATCATATGATACACTACTTGAGTGGTGGGCTAGTGAACTCTCTTGCATACCAAAGTATGCTTGTATAGAGAGAAGAGAAAATATGGCAAATGCAATATATGTATGCTTGTATAGAGAAAGAGAGGATTTGACATATGCAGGATAAGTTGTTGCACCTCATTTTAGGTGAGCAACTTTGACGGGCATTGTTGGCTTTTGGCTCGACCTTTTGGTCGCGGAGATGATTCCGTATTTAAGACATGAGGAATGAAATTCCATTTGCATTGATAATTATAATTGATTAAACGTGAGTCCATCGGGTTATTTAAACACTTGCATGATAGCTCTATACTCTATGTAGTAGAGGTTGTTGTAGCTTATGCATGGCATGAATATGGACTCGTTGGCATCGTAGAATGCATTGTTATAGCATTAGTATAATGCATAGTTTTGGCATTTGTAGAATGCATGAGATGTGGCATTAGAATAATGCATGGTTTATGAACTTAGTAAACAAAGAGATGGACATTTACATGTTAGAGACATGGACATATTGGTAGGGACATACCAACGGAAAATTTGAGAACAACATAACATCGTGGACATTAGCATATTGGCTATTAAATGTAGTAAACATTACATGTCCTGACATAGTGTGAGGTTAAACATATTGTATTTCACATAGGTGAATAATTAGGTTGACATTACGACATAATGTTAGACCTTTGGACATCGATTGGCTATTCCATGTTAGAGACATGACGAACGTATTTCCTATGCTGTTGACTATGCTTGTTATGCCATTGTGCTCATTCGCGCATGCTTGTGAGGGTCGCTCCCTACAAGCCGGCAACTCCGGAGTGGGCCTTTCGCGATGTTGATCGCCTGTGTGCAGGTTATATGGGCGCCGAAGTGGATTGCCGTGGGGGAGGCTCATTCTAGCGAGAATGTTGACTACCACGGGGCCATTAGGCACGGCACAAGCCGGGACGTTATCTGGTGTAAGTCCCTTGTGGATTGGGTAAAAGCTAAGTAAACTGGTCCTAGCACATCACAGTTAGTTGATACATCTACATGTAGTGTATGGACATAGTATTGGGTGGTGACCTTGTGGCAATGCATGTAGCGAGGCATTGACATGACTTGGCACACTAGTGATTAGTGAACATAACATACTTATAGTTTGGAGACAAGTCATACATGAAATAGTTAAACTTGACATATAGCGAGTTCATGACATCAAGCATATGTAATTGATCATGGCATTAATTTGACATGCATGTAAACCATGAAATTAATTGTTGAGCATATGACAATAGAACATGTTCATGTTCATGTAGATGATTTAGCCATTGGAGGCAAGATAGTTGTAGAACTACCTGTTTAGCATTAAATGTTATATGCTTTCTGCTTTATGTTTCATTTATACTATCTTGCCTCAGTTGACCTAGCGGTGTAATTCGCCACTCTCGGCGGCTTACCCACTGGGAACTATTGATAATAGTTCTCACCCCCATTGTTGTTGGGTTTTTATTTCAGAGCCTTCCGCGGCAGGAGAGGCTTGGGATCGTGGCGGGGGGTTAGCAGCTAGCTAGAGCCTCTACGGTGTTGTTGTTGTAGGCATACCATGGTGTCCTTTCATTGTATTTTATATGAAAGGTGTATAGTTGTTTCTAGGGAGTGATCTCCTAGTATTGCTTAAGATGTATAATGATTATTGTATAACTTGAGATTTTGGTTGTGTTGATCTTGTTTTAGATGTAGAATTATGATCTCGCTCTGATCACCCTGTTTAGGATGTATTCTTTATCCTACTTGATTGTTGTTATTTTAGACGCCTTGTGTACATTGTGTTTGCTTTGAGGTACACGGCGGGTCTGTGCACGTGCCTGGTAGGCTCCCACGAGGGCCCGGGGCGTGACAGATTATTGTGGTATCAGAGCCTAGGGTTGAGTCGTAGTGGACCTAGTAAACCTTAGGCAGGTTGGACGATAAGGAATAGGAACGTGAGAGACGGGATCTCTTATGACTTATTGGCGAAAGTATTATGATTGGGTCATTTCTAAGACTCCAAAGGAGTTGGAGTTAGATCGGAGTGAACCACTTCTATACCCTTGGAGGGTCACGTTGGCGGCCGACAACGTGACATCGGGGAATAGTGGGAGTCCACTTCATTACTTTCGCATGATTGGGATTATAGTCTTGTGTGGGGATGCGTTGGCGTGGGGTGTTTCACCCGCGCATGTTTTGCTTGTTGCAGCTTGAGTGGTGAACGACGCACTCGATGGCGGCCGAGGCAGCCGAGACGGGAACCCTGCATCCTCCGGATTTGGTGAGACCCTGAAGTTGAAAGAACAACTGGTAAATTCAGCGAGTACGGTGGAACGGCGATCATTTATGATGCTACTCCAAGTTGAGGCTCGCGCCGGCAGACGAGAGGATTAAGCAACTTGAGGATTTGTCGATCCAGTTGGCAGTCGACCTCAGGAAATGTTATGAGAATGCGGATCGCACCTTGATAAGGGCGAGAGACGTGGAAACCGTTGGGACGGCAAAGGAAGCTACTACGAGTGGCAAGTCTGATGTAAGAGAACAATCAAGTGATCAAGGAGAAATTTGATCTCGAGAAGGTGGACCTTTAGTAGGATGATAATGGGACGTCAAATCGTCATCGACTATTGTGACGTGTGAGCGGTGGAACCGCGAGTGCCTGATGATGCTCTTGGAGTAGAGGCATGTACACTCTTCGTGGCCAGGTGGGCCATTCCCAGTTGGAGTGTTTGAGAAAAGCAGTGTCGACAATATTGGGACCGACTTTGTGCGCGGCCGGCTTTGGATGTGTGCGTGCCTGTATGACGGGCGGATGATGACGCAGCGATGATGGAGGTTGTCGCAGCTCTTAGTATTGGAGCTTGTTTGTGGTCTGTTATGATTGTGGTTTTGGTTCGGCTGTTTGCCGAATGCATGGCAGGGAACTCATTCCTTGTTGTTGCAGATTGAGTGGTCCTGATTGCTTGGACTTGAGAGTACTGTTCTTGTACTCCGTTAGTCTTGGGTGTTTTGTGCGCCAACGAAGCGATTGGCTTTATTTGGCTGAGAGCGTAAAGTTCTAATTTGAACTTGGGCGGGCTCTTCGGGTATCCTGTAACCGATGTTAGGATGAGCCGAGCTGTAGCGTTTTGGGATCCTGGACACGACATAGTGTTTTCAGAGAGCGTGGAAGTTCGCTATTTGCGACGATTGTTTCACCTGCCCAAGCCTGGTTGATGGCTGAGTGAGCGCGTGGCCTTTGGGCCAGCACCTTTGGTGAGTGTTGAGAATCCTCAAAAGCGAGGATGTCTCTTGTGAGGGAGTTGCTTGTGCAATCCCGGTTGAGTTGTGAGTATTGAAGGCTTGGTCTGGAGACCTCTTTTGCCTTGTGTTTTCGCTTGTGGAGCATAGATCTCATTTATTTTACGTGGACGGGTCATTTCGACTGTGGGTCGACTATCGTGAACTCGGTAGGGTCACGATCAAGAATATGTACCCGTAGCTGAGATCTGTTGATCTGTTTGATCAAGCTCCATGAATTCTGGTTTTACTCGAGGGTAGTTGCAATCTGGGTACTACTCTCGTTGGATCGAGTTTGAGTTTGGATCGAGGGTGACTTGTTCACTCGGTGGAGACATTACGAAATTGTCGTGATGTCGTTCGAGCTGTTGATGCTCTTGTGTGTGGTGATGTTTGGCCCTTCTGGGTGTCTTTGTCCCTGTGCGCATCGACGACATGTTGGAGGTCGAGAGGCGATGAAGACCATGAGGATTCCTTTGAATGAGGATTGCAAGTGCTTCAAGTTGAAGACGTGCTGATTTGGTTGTGAGGACTAGTGTCCCTTGGCAATTGATGCCAAAGTGGTTATGATTGGAGATCTCAAGGAAACCAAACTATCCATAGTGGATTGAGACAAGCGGATGTGATCGAAGTTCAAACTTTCTAGTTTGTTGGACGTTATGGATAATTGTGGGGAGATTATTCAGTTGTCTACTCCCTTCTCTTGACTCACACATAAAAGGATTAAATCTTTGGAAAGATATGTGTGAGAGAGGTTTCTTGGAATTGTTGGTGTGGTTGACGACCGCCAACCTTGGTTACCCCGAAGGCGAGTTATGTGCTTTGTAGTTATGCTTCTCTCTACGGATTGAGTTGCATTTTGGTGTAAATAGAAAGGTAGTATTGACCTTTCAGCAATTGAGGGAATGCAAGAGGAATTGCCAAATTGTGATTTGGAAAAGATTGCCATGACATTTACTTGGAAACTATGGCAATTTTATGTTTAGATAGTGGTGTGAAGTACACCCAGACCTTATTGTTGGAGATATCTCTACACTCAAGGAAATGAGTTGAAGCTGTGAAAACAGGTTAGAGGCTGGTATACCAGAGATATCGTTGAGACGAGTAATATGATGTGATATCTATCCTTTGGATCGGATCACGGAAGTTAGCTTTGATCCCAACTGGTGAATGATGCATCGAGATCAAGAGTGTTGCGGCGGATGAAAATTTTTGTGGGCTGTCAGAAAGTGTTTTGACGGTGGAATCGACAAGTTGCACCTGGGATAGCAGGATTTATGTGATAAGCTAAGTAAAGGCTATCTACTTGTATGGATGGAGGATGATTACCGGAGGTTCCGGAATTGGATTGTCTCGCTTCTAAGCTAGACGTGATGATTGTTGAGAGGTTGTGAATAGGAGTAACTATTCACATGAGTTGGATTGAGGAAATTTTGCGCAAGTATATTTTGGAAAAATTTGAGTGATTGCATAGGGCATCTAGCTCTATCGCTTTGGAATTTGAGCCATTGGATGATTCTCGGTGAGAGATAGGGTTTTGGCACCTGAATCAGATGATTTGATTATGATACTTGGTTAGGGGAATCCAAGAGATTTGTGTATGAGGAATCTAAGTTTCAGATTCTTTGGATTATTTGAAACCCTGAGGCAAATGGGCCTAGTGGCATGTCGAGTTGTTTCACTTCAGATCTGTTGAAGGTATATGAAGTGTGTGGACGCTCCGAGTGAGTATTTGAATCCTACCCCGATGGTGGATGTCGTTTTATTAGAGCTACATGAAGATCTAAACTTCAAGGAGCATTGTTGTGGACTGGACTTGTGGAATGTAGGAATATGGAATTGTCACTATTCCTACTACAAGATGCTTTGGAGCAACATCTTGGACGCGATGCATGGTGTGAGAGCTGGAGGCTTCACGGCGAGGGCGATTCTCTTATCCCCTTTGGTTTTGCTGTTGTTGTTGGTTGTTGATCCGTAGTTTCGCTGACGAAACTCCTTTTTAGGAGGGGAGTATGTAGTACACTGAACTTTAGCAAATTACGGAGTTCTAGTGAGAGAATAGTGGCTTATACTATTCTGGAGTTTTGAGTTGAGTTTGGTGAGCTTCGGAGTGTTTTCGGGACTTGAAAAGTGCGAAAACGGACTCCGGAAGTCGAAATCTGCAAAAGTGCAGATTTTGCATTGCATACCGGTATCTGATTTTGGTATACCGGAATCCAGTGAAGAACTGGTTGTGCGCAGCTCTCGGGTTCTGCGGAATCCAGTAGTTGATACCGGAATATGCTGGCATTCCGGTATGTGCAATGCGCATACCGGTACTGAAGCGATTAGTACCGATACTGGGAATTTGCATACCGGAATCCTGTTGCGTGGCCTGCTTGGCCGAGGCTCGGGTTTTGCAAAATTTGTGCAGTATACCGGTATGCACATGCGTATACCGGTATACAGTGCTGCAGAGTGCATTTTGTGCAGTTTTGCAATTTTGGCTTTGTGAGGGGCCTAAGTGGATTTTGTTGCTCGGGTTTAAGTACCCCTTCACCCCTCTCTTGTTGTGTGGGCTGAGGACTTAGAGGAGAGGAAAGGTAGGGTTTCCCTCTCTCTCTCTCTCTAGATTTCTTGCTCCCAACCCCCTAGATCATGGATTTGATCACTTCTTTCTCCATTTTCTTCTTGGAGGTTGACTCCTAGGCTTGGAGGGAGCTCGTGGCTGAAGAGGAGAGCTTGTTGGTGGATGAATCTCCAACCCTAGTCTCTTTTTGCTTGGTTTGGAGCTCTTATGAGGTGAGTGATTATCCTACAACTCCTCTATTGGTGATTACTACTTGGATTTGGGATGAAAACCTAGAAAATTGGAAAACTAGGGTTTCATTTAGGGTTTCGTGATTGTGAGCCCTTGAGGTTGAATTGATGGGTGTAGAATGTTGTTGTAGGTTGGATTTGAAGATCCCTAACCTCAATTTGGACTTAGAACAAGTTTTACTTGCTCAAGGTAATTTTTACCCATTTACCTCATAGTTTTTGGTGGTTTTCGAAATTGTTCGTTCGAAGCTTTTAACCCCTTGGAAAATTATCTTAGGGTATGAGAAGCTCGGGGGACAACTTCGTTTCGAAGTACTGCGAGGTTTCGACGGGTATCCGGTGGGTCTGACCTCACCGAAATGGGTGAACTCCCCCTATGTCTCCTATCTTGTTATAGGATTGATTAGATGCATAATTATAATAATTATGACATGATGATAATTGTGATTGCATGAGACATGCAAGTTGTTTATGAAAAATGCATATTTCATATAGTATGGCATTATGAGGATATTATGCATGCTAGGGTATTTGCACTATTAGTGTAATGATGCATTAGGAAATGCTAAGTATGTTATGCATGCTAGAGATGAGCATCATATGATACACTACTTGAGTGGTGGGCTAGTGAACTCTCTTGCATACCAAAGTATGCTTGTATAGAGAGAAGAGAAAATATGGCAAATGCAATATATGTATGCTTGTATAGAGAAAGAGAGGATTTGACATATGCAGGATAAGTTGTTGCACCTCATTTTAGGTGAGCAACTTTGACGGGCATTGTTGGCTTTTGGCTCGACCTTTTGGTCGCGGAGATGATTCTGTATTTAAGACATGAGGAATGAAATTCCATTTGCATTGATAATTATAATTGATTAAACGTGAGTCCATCGGGTTATTTAAACACTTGCATGATAGCTCTATACTCTATGTAGTAGAGGTTGTTGTAGCTTATGCATGGCATGAATATGGACTCGTTGGCATCGTAGAATGCATTGTTATAGCATTAGTATAATGCATAGTTTTGGCATTTGTAGAATGCATGAGATGTGGCATTAGAATAATGCATGGTTTATGAACTTAGTAAACAAAGAGATGGACATTTACATGTTAGAGACATGGACATATTGGTAGGGACATACCAACGGAAAATTTGAGAACAACATAACATCGTGGACATTAGCATATTGGCTATTAAATGTAGTAAACATGACATGTCCTGACATAGTGTGAGGTTAAACATATTGTATTTCACTTAGGTGAATAATTAGGTTGACATTACGACATAATGTTAGACCTTTGGACATCGATTGGCTATTCCATGTTAGAGACATGACGAACGTATTTTCTATGCTGTTGACTATGCTTGTTATGCCATTGTGCTCATTCGCACATGCTTGTGAGGGTCGCTCCCTACAAGCCGGCAACTCCGGAGTGGGCCTTTCGCGATGTTGATCGCCTGTTATATGGGCGCCGAAGTGGATTGCCGTGGGGGAGGCTCATTCTAGCGAGAATGTTGACTACCACGGGGCCATTAGGCACGGCACAAGCCGGGACGTTATCTGGTGTAAGTCCCTTGTGGATTGGGTAAAAGCTAAGTAAACTGGTCCTAGCACATCACAGTTAGTTGATGCATCTACATGTAGTGTATGGACATAGTATTGGGTGGTGACCTTGTGGCATTGCATATAGCGAGGCATTGACATGACTTGGCACACTAGTGATTAGTGAACATAACATACTTATAGTTTGGAGACAAGTCATACATGAAATAGTTAAACTTGACATATAGCGAGTTCATGACATCAAGCATATGTAATTGATCATGGCATTAATTTGACATGCATGTAAACCATGAAATTAATTGTTGAGCATATGACAATAGAACATGTTCATGTTCATGTAGATGATTTAGCCATTGGAGGCAAGATAGTTGTAGAACTACCTGTTTAGCATTAAATGTTATATGCTTTCTGCTTTATGTTTCAGTTATACTATCTTGCCTCAGTTGACCTAGCGGTGTAATTCGCCACTCTCGGCGGCTTACCCACTGGGAACTATTGATAATAGTTCTCACCCCCATTGTTGTTGGGTTTTTATTTCAGAGCCTTCCGCGGCAGTAGAGGCTTGGGATCGTGGCGAGGGGTTAGCAGCTAGCTAGAGCCTCTACGGTGTTGTTGTTGTAGGCATACCATGGTGTCCTTTCATTGTATTTTATATGAAAGGTGTATAGTTGTTTCTAGAGAGTGATCTCCTAGTATTGCTTAAGATGTATAATGATTATTGTATATCTTGAGATTTTGGTTGTGTTGATCTTGTTTTAGATGTAGAATTATGTTCTCGCTCTGATCACCCTGTTTAGGATGTATTCTTTATCCTACTTGATTGTTGTTATTTTAGACGCCTTGTGTACATTGTGTTTGTTTTGAGGTACACGGCGGGTCTGTGCACGTGCCTGGTAGGCTCCCACGAGGGCCCGGGGCGTGACAAGATCTCTGCAAGCTTTTTCTCTCAACTCCTTCCTACAAACTTCGTTGATAGTAGTTCGCTTCATTTTTCCATCCTTTCTACCTTGAACTACCTTCTCTGCATTAGAATTGAAATACAAATCCAATGGTCCCTTTTGCCTTGGGTTTTTTTTTGCACTTCTACTACTACCAACGCTACAGCCGCTCTTTGCATTCTTTTTCCTCCAAAGTTCAATTCCTCAGCATCATTTTCCTCATCATCGTCATTGAAGTTATCTACATCTTCAAAGTCAGGCATGAACCCTTTTTGCTCCTTCTCCAATATTTTTTTAATCATAAAGTCTTTGATTTCCTCCCTCACATGTGGTGGACATCTGGAGCACGCTTTTGCATTTTGAAAGCCTCCAACAATATATTGTTTTGCTCGGGAAATTCCTTCTTTTGTTACTTTTTCACAAAAATTACATATAAGATTATTTTTTATTTTTTTGATCTGCTAAATATGCATACTTCCATACAGAGTCTCTTGTGGATGCTTCCGAATCTATTCAAGAAATTCAACAGCAAGTTGGAACTCCACAAATATGGAAAAGAAATCTTAAAAATAAGCAATGTTTCAGCAAATTTTTTATTTCAGCAAAAATGCAATTTTTAAGTCTTTTTCCAAGTTGAAACAATGACTTATGGTCCTATATTACTTAATTTTTTTAATCACTTATCAGACGAAAATGTTGTTTAAACAAAAAAAAAAATCTAAACGGAGAGAGGTGATGAAAGTGTTTATTGTTTACCAAAAAATGAAAGTGTTTACTATTCACCCAAAAAAAGAGAAGAAAAAAACAGAGAAAAGAGAGAGAGTGTTTACTGTTTACCAAAAAAAGAAAAAAATAGAGAAAACAGAGAGAGAGAGAGTCTTTACTGTTTACAAAAAATAGAAAAAACAGAAAACAGAGAGAGAGTGTTTACTGTTTACAAAAAAAAAAAAAAAAACAGAGAGAGAGTGTGTGTTTACTGTTCACAAAAAAAAGAGAAAAAGAGAGAAAACAGAGAGAGAGAGAGTGTATTTACTGTTTACAAAAAAAAAGGAGAAAACAGAAAAAGGGAGAGTGTTTAGAGGTAGAGTGAGAGAGAAGAGAAATTAAAAAATAGTGTGAGAGGGAGAGTGAATCGCACCTGAGCGAAGTCTCGACATGAGTTGGCGTGATGTGTAGTGCAACGCGATGGGCGGAGCCTTGGAGAGTGAGCGAGAAAGAGAGAGAGGTGATGCTTGCTCGAGCCGTCAAGCGGAGCACCGGAGCCTTGGGGGTGAGCGAGAAAGAGAGAGAGCGATGATTCTTGCTCGAGTGGAGGCTGCGGAGCCGTGGAGAGCCAGCGAGAAAGAGAGAGAGAGGTGATGGCGTGATGCTTGCTCGAGCGAAAAACTCCGGATTCGATCAATTTTTAGGGGCTTCTCAACCGTAGATTTGATTTTTTTTTTTTTTCCTTTTTTGCACTTAATGGATTAGTTGGATCCAAAGTCCAAACCCATCAGTCATCAGAGCTTCGGGCGTGCCTTGCGCCTCAGGATAGGCGTGCGCCTGGGCGCACGAGGCGCGCGCCTGGGCGCACGAGGCGCGCGCCTTGGCAAGGTCGCCCGTCTAGGGGCTGCCTAGGCGCGATCGATCTCGCCTAGCGCTTAGGTGCCTAGGCGCGCGCGTGAGGGACGCTTTTAAATCATTGAGCAATAGTGATATACATTTTTTGTCAGTTTAGTTTCTTTTAGTTTAGAAAGTTTACTTTCTCGATCTTTTTCGGCAAGCCATGTAAGTAATATGGTTAGAGCATTTTCTTCCTGCTAGTGAAGCTGTTAAATTTGGTTTAGAATGGTTAGAGCATTTTCTTCCTGCTAGTGAAGCTGTTAAATTTGGTTTAGATTTGTAGTTGTCTAAATTGAAGGTAAATTCTAATCTAATTAGGATAAGATATAATTTAGATTAGTTTGGCTTATATGGATTATAAGTAGGAGTCTAATTCTAATTGAATTAGAATTAGACTTGTGTTTAGAAGTTGAATCGGACTAGAGTTAGAATTAGACTCTAGTTTGGAAATGTGTATTATATATACATGTTGCGGCCAAGCTAATGAAGCCGGAGCGACTAATTGGAAGCCAAGCAAATTAATTAAGAGGTTGGTGCTCCCATCGGCTGAGAGGACTCCCCTTTGTGCACTAATTAATTAAGCCTCTTGGAGCCGTACGCTTGCTGCGAGAGAATTGAGCCTTGTTCCGTACAGTAAAGAGGAGCCGTAGCATTGATTAAGCCAAGCTACTTTGGAGTCGCTTGTACGGATGCAAATTTCGGCGTTTCGGATCTAATTAAAGATTTGATCTTTTGAGAGATCTTCTTTATACTTCGTTTTTGATATTAATAAAGTATTTGTTTCATCTTCGCCCATGGACGTAGGCCAGTGGCCGAACCAATTAATGTAATATTTGTGAATCTTGAGGGACTGGATTTGAAATTTGAATTTGAATTTTTAATTTAAATCCTTTTCTTTATATATATAGTTTATATATATATATATATATATATATATATAGTTTATATATATATATATATATATATATATATATATATATATATAAGTTGTTTTGAGAGGGGTTGGAAGAGGACCCGATTTGTCGCGAAGCGAATCGGCAACCATTTCCAATGAAACCAAATCGTAGGTTTGATGGTCTGGCAGTGCCGGAAGCGCTGGCGCGATCCGTTCGTAAATCCGACGAACTGATCATCCGAAATAGCATGTTTATCGAGGATGGGACGATTTTGCGAAACAGGTATTTTTGTAAAATACCCAATATTTTATGTACCGTTTCGCGAGGGATCACCCGTGGAGGGGCGTTGGCGCGTTTTACACGAATGGTGAAGGACCTAGATTAATTGGCCGAGGTTTCGAGGGGTTTTCTACTTTTGTACGAATTCTATTTAGTTGGCACCTAGGGTTTTTCATGTTGAAACCCTAACCCTAGCCCCCCTCTCCTCAGCCACCTAACCCTAGCCGCACCCCACCTCCCTCTGTGAGGCGTCGCCCACCGCCCCGGCTGCCGGCGACCCTCCCCCGGCCGGCCAAACCTGCTGCCATCCTCCCCCTCTCTCTCTCCCTCAAGCTCTCCCTCTCTGGACCCGAGGCCACCAGAGGAAGTTGTGCTCGGGTGGATCTCTCTCTCCCCCATCTCTTGGACTTCCGGCGCACCTCCCCGGCCATCCCCGTGCCGCCGAAAAGCCGCCGCAGCCACCGCAGCCACCGCTCTGCATGTTGACATTATCCCTGGCAGTGGCTGCCGAGCATCTTTGAAGCGCCGCCGTCGCTCCCCGCCGCCAGCCAAGGTGAGCACGGTGTTCCTCACCTTCCCCGCATCTACCTCTGGCCCGCATGCGCGTCGCCGTGCCGCCGGTAGCCGGCCGAAGCAAGCTTCAAGCCCGAAATGGGGCATTTTGGGGTTGTTCACTGTTCCGAGCAACCCGAGGCCTCCCGATCTTCGAGAAAGGGAGCACGATGATCGTGACTCATCGCTGATCATCATGCTCACCTCGGTTTCTGTCAGGAAGGCTTCGTTTCGCTGTTTCGGCGATGTCGTTCCTTTGGGCATTGTATTCTAGCATTATTCATGTTCCCGGTGTGCTCCGTGGCTGTTTTTTATGCCTCGGATAGGGAGCATGGGCTTCGCTGCAATGAGACCTTGTTGTTGGTGCGCTTGGTTGGTCTCGAAATCGCGCGATAGCAGTGATGTTGCCTTTTTAGTGTGTAAATTCATGATTTGATACAAATTGTGATTGTTTGAGGGCTTCCATGCAATTGTGACAGCATGGGCTGCCTCGGGCAACGTGAGACCTGTGTGACCCTCTGGACTGATTTTCCAAGTCCTCGATGCTCTCGCGAGATCGAATCACATTTCGGAGCATTTTTTCGACGAAATTGTCGGCGGAACGCGTTTATCAATGTGGGACTCACTTTGTGGAGTTGTGGTTGCCTTAGTTTCGTTGCTGAGCCTTGTTGGCTGGTTTACCTTGCTGCCCCGAAGTTTCGGAGACAATGAATGAGCGACGAAGGGTTCCGGTGCCGAAAACGGCATTTTCGGGAACCCGGGATGTCTTTACGGGTGCGTTTATATTTATATGCACCCTAGACTTGTGTTTGCTGTCCGACCGCCTGAATTGGTGTGTTTACGGATAGCGGGTGACTTGGGTTGCTTATTGGTACCTTCCGGGGTATTTCCTTGAGTTCGGAATCGTTTCGCTGGACCTTCCGAAAATTTCGGCGATTTCGGGACTGTGAGTGTTGTGTTTTCGAGTCGACTCGATGGACCTTGACTTGGTGGGTCTTTCGTAGGTCCAGTTGACGTTCCTGCGAGCCTTGGGAGTTAGGCTCTTCTCCAGTTCGGGTGGGTGCTTCGAGCCGGAGTCGGTATAGTGGACTAGCTCGGTGATATCTCTCTTTTCCCTTTTCCTTGCATGTTATGGATAAGCGTGTTTCCCCTCGACTTCCAGTTATTGTTCTCTACTTTCATCCATGCATATGATAATAGTAGAGTGCTGTGGTGTATCTTGCATGATCTTATGGTGAGACCTGATTGGTCAGTGTTGATCGGCTCAATGATCCGAGCGATCTCTTGGACATGTGTTAGTTGTTGCTATTCTCGGGTTGTTGCCGTCCTGTGGATTGAGCATTTCGCATCGATCGTCACCGCTCATTTAGCATTTCACGTACACCAACTGTTTGGCCACCGTGGGGGTGTTCTTTCCCGGAAAAGTGGTCATCTTCTTGACCCGTGAGCCTCTTGCCTGGTGTTTGCAGAGGTTGTGTGCCGGTGGGTGAGCATACTGTGACATAGCCTGCGATCTTCGGATCTATAGGGCACAGTGGGTTTTCAGTTTATCTACAGTTGATGCATATGTTCATTATTTGCAGTAGCAGTAGTTGTTCATACTTGTTTATACCTGTTCTTCTTTATTCACTACTGCACTTGATACATACATATCTATCTGTTGTTTCTCCTTTGCTGGTGCGTACGCCTCGCCTTCGTCGGCTTGCGGTAGCCACTGGAAGGGGAGACATGTTTACATGTTCTCACCCCCAACCGTTTTTCAGGTGATCTCGGTGGTGGTGTAGTACACTGAATTTCAGTGCATCGTACTGAACTTCTACAAATTGTAGAGTTCTAGTGAGAAAATGGCATAAGAGGCTATATGTGAGGCTTTGGCCAAGTTCGGGACCTGTGCGAAGTGTTTTCGGCGCAATTGAGGCGTGAAAATGGACTTCGAAAGTTACAAACTGCTGAACTTGGGAAGTCTGCACTGGATGATTCCGGTATGTGAACTCCAATACCGGAATTGGAGCTTGGTATACCGGTATGTGAAATGGTATACCGGAATGCTATGTTGAAACCGAAAACCCAGCTCTCGGGTTTTGCGGGATTTTTCGGGGTATACCGGTATGTGAAATGGTATACCGGTATACGATGGTCGAAACAGTGAACCTAGCTCTCGGGTTCTGCGGAATCCCTGAGGTATACCGGAACCAGCACCCGTATACCGGTATGCAAATGCACATACCGGTATACAATGTCCAGATTTTGGCTGGTTGTTGTGTTGTTTGTGGAGAGGGGCATTTTGGTCTTTTCACATGCGTGGGGGTATTAGAAAGGCTGGGAACACTCCCCTTTCTCAGAGATCATCTTCTCCACTTTTCCTCTCCATCTCTCCCACTTTCTCTCTCTAGAGATCTCTCCAAAACTTGGAGAAAAGGTGGATTGATCTTGAAAAAAAGCTTCCAAAGGAGAAAAGAAGCTTCTTGGTGCAAGAAGGAGCTTGGGGATTTCGTGATTAAGGTTAGTACCTCACGTTTTGGGTTCAAACCTTGGATTTAATCCTTTGAAATGAGGTTTTTGGGAACCCTTGGCAATCTAAACCACAAATGGTGGGTGTTTGGCCATGAAATCTAGGGTTTGGTTTGCATGCATGCAAACCCTAGGTAGAATGAGGGCTTTTGCAATGTGAGGTTCTAAAAATATTTGGACCTTCGATAATTGCAATTGAGGCTTAGGAAATCATGTTGGAACACTTGATTTCATATATTGAGTTGATTTTAGGGTTCGTAACGAGTAACGAACCGTTTTCTTGTAGAAGCTTGGGTTGAAGCAAGAACTCTAGGCTTGGACACTTAGGAGCTTGAAGAATACCAAGATTTGAAAGCTCTTGAGGTGGGTTTGTGTTTACCGAAGTGATTAGGTCACTTCCATGTCTAGGGTAATTATCCATTTAAAAATAAAATGGTATGTGTTGAGAACCCTAGCATTTTGCATGTTGGCAAAGGTAAAATCATGATAGGTAGAACAATGAGCTCCTATTGCATGATGGATATTTCAAGTATAATTCAATTATTGATACTTGTTGCATGGTTGCATGTGAGATTTAAACCTAGTGTTATTGAACATAGGTTGGAACATGTGAGATTGAAACCTAGTGTTATTGAACATAGGTTGGAACATGTGAGATTGAAACCTAGTGTTATTGAACATAGGTTGGAACATGTGAGATTTAAACCTAGTGTTGTTGAACATAGGTTGGAACATGTGAGATTGAAACCTAGTGTCATTGAACATAGATTGGACATGTGATTGGAACCTAGAGTCATGGAACCTAGGTTGGCAATGAGAAAGTAAGCCTAGTGTTATCGGACATAGGCGAGACTTAGTGACTTGAACCTAAGATCATGAGATTTAGGTTGGCAAGTAATGTGAAGAATGGGATGTGCGACGATTTTGCCATCCCGGGTATGCGACGATTTCGCTACCATGCCATGTGATGGCGGTGTTGAGACGGGGTATGCGACGATTTTGCTATCCCGGGTATGCGACGATTTCGCTACCATGCCACGAGTTGGCGGTGTCGACATGGGATAGGCGACGATTTCGCGATCCCGGGTATGCGACGATTTCGCTACCGCGCCACGTGTTGGCGGTGTCGAGGGGGAGATGTGCGACAAGGTCGCCATCCTGGGTATGCGACGATTTCGCTACCATGCCATGTGATGCCGGTGTTGAGACGGGTTATGCGACGATTTCGCTATCCCGAGTATGCGACGATTTTGCTACTCGAACTAGGAGGTGACAAGCTCACTCCTTGAATGTTGGAACAAATATGGTGAGACGGCGATTCCGAAACCATAAGTAAATGACAAGTAAAAGAACTTAGTCATTGTGAGACATAGGATGAACCTAGGAGAGAATGATAGATTATATTTCATTTGGTTGCATCCTTTATATTTATTTACTAAGCATGTAAATAATTGTTGCATAGTTATATATGATCTAACTTATGCATATGGTGTTTCTTTGGACCTGGTGGGTGGAGCTTCTCTCTTGGGTGGCCTTACCCACTGGTAACTATGTTTATAGTTCTCACCCCACATTTTCCAGGTCCTTCCGCGAGTGAGGCGGCGGAGCGAGGCAAGGGTTTGGCTCTTTAGATAGCGGCCCTTCCATTTTGGTGATGCATAGAGTTGTACCCCTATTTTTGGACTATGATAGCATAGGGGATTTTCATTCTTGTATGAATGTTGTATATTCCATAGTTTTGGAACATGATGTATGGAATGAAAGTGAAAGAAAAGAAAATTTTGGACATGTATATTGTGCCATGTGATGTAATAGAAGTAGAACTTCTTTATGTTGATGCTTTCCTTGTGCAACTCTTGTACTCCGTTCCTAGTTGGAACATTGTGGATAAGCTTGTGTTGTGACGCCTTGGGCGGGTAGAAAGGACTCTATCCGTTCGGCGGGTCTGGGGCATGCGCCCGTGCGGTTATCCTTTCCACCTAGTTGGTGTTAAAGGGCCGGCGGGGCGTGACAGGTGGGAGTCAGTACGGTGTGTGAGGAGCAATAGCTAGCGAACTATAGAGGTCCCGATGTCACGCCCCGGGCCCTAGGGAGAGCCTACCAGGCACGTGCACAGACCCGCCGTGTACCTCAAAACAACACAATGTACACAAGGCGTCTATAACAACAACAACAACAAGAATAAGGAATACATCCTAAACAAGATGATCAGAGCATGTACATAGTTCTACAACTACAAGAAAATCAACACAACTAAAATCTCAAGATATACAATAATCATTATACATCTTAGCAATACTAGGAGATCACTCTCTAGAAAACAACTATACACCTTTCATATAAAATACAATGAAAGGACATCATGGTATGCCTACAATAACAACACCGTAGAGGCTCTAGCTAGCTGCTAACCCCTCGCCGCGATCCCAAGCCTCTCCTGCTGCGGAAGGCTCTGAAATAAAACCCAACAACAATGGGGGTGAGAACTATTAATCAATAGTTCCCAGTGGGTAAGCCGCCGAGAGTGGCGAATTACACCGCTAGGTCAACTGAGGCAAGATAGTATACTGAAACATAAAGCATAAAACATAAAATGCTAAACAGATAGTTCTACAACTATCTTGCCTCCAATGAAATAAATCATCTACATGAACATGAATATGCTCTATTGTCATAAGCTCAACATTTAATTACACAAATTACATGCATGTCAAATTAATGCCATGATCAATTACATATGCTCTAATGTAATAAACTCACTATATGTCAAGTTTTACTATTACACATATGACTTGTCTCCAACTACAAGTATGTAATGTACATCCAATTTTCTACTACATGTATGAACTATATGACTTGTTCACAACAATATGTATGTTATGTTCACTAACCACTAGTGTGCCAAGTCATGTTAATGTCTCACTACATGTAATGCCACAAGGTCACCACCCTATGTTATGTCCATCAGCTACATCTATATGTACTGATTAACTAGGGTGTCAAATATCACATTCCTCACGATATTTCCTACCATAAAGTACTTTTCAAGTCTCGGCTTGTGCCGTGCCTAATGGCCCCGTGGTAGTCAACATTCTCGCTAGAATGAGCCTCCCCCACGGCAATCCACTTCGGCGCCCATATAACCTGCACACAGGCGATCAACATCGCGAAAGGCCCACTCCGGAGCTGCCGGCTTGTAGGGAGCGACCCTCACAAGCATGTGCGAATGAGCACAATGGCATAACAAGCATAGTCAACAGCATAGGAAATACGTTCGTCATGTCTCTAACATGAAATAGCCAACCGATGTCCAAGGGTCTAACATTATGTCGTAATGTGAACCTAATTATTCACCTAAGTGAAATACAATATTTTTAACCTCACACTATGTCAAAAAACACGTCAAGTCATGTTTACTACATTCAATAGCCAAGACGCTAAATGTTAACAATATCATGTTGTTCTCAATTTGTCCGTTGGTAAGTCCCTGCCAATAGGTCCATCTCTTTGTTTACTAAATTCATAAACCATGCATTGTTCTAATGCCGTATATCATGCATTCTTCTAATGCCATACATCATGCATTCTACCAATGCCCATTCCATGCATTATTCTAATGTCATGTACTATGCATTCTACCAATGCCAACAAGTCCATAAACCATGCCATGCATGAGCTACACTAACCTCTACTACATAGAGTATAAAAGCTATCATGCAAGTGTTTAAATAACCCAATGGACTCACGTTTAATCAATTATAATTATCAATGCAAATGGAATTTCATTCCTCATGTCTTAAACACGGGATCCTTTCCACGACCTAAAGGTCGAGCCCAAAGTCACGATGACCGTCAAAGTTGCTCACCTAGATGAGGTGCAACAACTTATCATTGTTGCGGCGATGTCGTTCCTTTGGGCATTGTATTCTAGCATTATTCATGTTCCCGGTGTGCTCCGTGGCTGTTTTTTATGCTGGATAGGGGCATGGTTCGCTGCATTGAGACCTTGTTGTTGTGCGCTTGCTTTGGTTCTCGAAATCGCGCGATAGCAGTGATGTTGCCTTTTTAGTGTGTAATTCCATGATTTGATACAATTGTGATGGTTTGAGGGGTCCATGAATTGTGACAGCATGGGCTGCCTCGGGCAACGTGAGACCTGTGGACCCTCTGGTCTGATTTTCCAGTCCTCGATGCTCTCGCGAGATCGAAATTCACATTTCGGAAGCATTTTTTTCGATGAAATTGGCGACGGAACGCGTTTCTCAATGTGGGACTCACTTGTGGAGTTGTGGTTGCCTTAGTTTCGTTGCTGAGCCTTGTTGGTGGTTACCTTGCTGCCCCGAAGTTTCGGGAGACAATGAATGAGCGACGAAGGGTTCCGGTGCGAAAAAAGGAGATCAAAAGTCATGATCTAGGGGTTGGGAGCAAGGTACAGATCTAGAGTTGGAGAGTAGCTCGGGAAACCCTTACGCTCCTATCCTCTAAAGTCCTCAGACCACCCAACAAGAGGAGGTGAAGGGGTACTTATACCCGAGCAACAAAATCACTTTAGGGGCCCCCCCCACACCCGGCCCCCGGCCCCCCCACCGCCCCCCCATCGGGTGCTGTGGTGGCGTGCAAGGCTGAGGTATGCCTGGGGATGGGGGTATCAAACGGTTCGACTGCGAGCCTTGGGAATTCGTGTATTCGCGTAAACAGTGGAGAAGCTCGATCCGGAGCTTCTTTGTACTGTGGACTAGGCCCGGTGTTATCTAGGAGTGCCACCTTTTCGGATGTGCAGGGTCATTGAGCAGGTGTTTCCACTAGACTGCCTGAGATCGTGTCCCGGCATGCATTCTGCATAAAACTAACAAAGGTGTCTGTATTTATACATACTTATAGTGCCAAAGTTGAGTTGTTCCATCCTAGTTGACTTTAGTTGGTACGGTACATGCAATACAATGACAGAAATGTTGAAGAGTTCCTCGCTAGTTTGCTTGAGTGGTCGGACTTCGTTTTCAACACTACGAATGAGACCTGATTGGTCAGTGGTTGATCGACACGACGATCCGAGCGATCTCTTGGACTTATGTTAGTCATGCAATTCTCTCGTCGGGGTTTGTATGCCGCCTGTGGATTGAGCATTTCCGCATCGATCACTCAGATACTTGGACTTCGATAGAGCACTTCACATACTACTCAACGGTTTGGCCACCGTGGGAACTGACGTAAGTTCTTTTTCCTACCCGGAAAAAGTGGTGCGATGCGTTCTTCGACCCGTCAGCCTCGTCCAGGTCGACCTTCCTAGGAGCGAGAGGTTGTTGGGGGGGTATAGGGTGCCGGTGTGGGGGGGGGGGTGAGCGATGGACTTCTGGACATAGCCTGTCGGTCTTCGGATGCTATACATGCCACAAGTGATTCGCCGCTGAAGTATCAGTTTATCTACAGTTTAGAGGGTCGCATTAATGTTTCATTATTTGCAGTCGTAGTAGATATGTTTGCATAGACTTTGTTTTACCTTTCTATCTTTATTACACTACTGTACTTAGATATAGTATACGAATCATCTATCTAGTTGTTTCATCCGTTTGCCCGGTGCATTACGCGCCTTAAGAGAACTTCGGTTAGCGGCTTCCGAAGATGACCCACTGGAAGTGGAGACAATGTATTACATGTTTCTCACCCACAACCAGCCATTTTTCGAGTTGAATCTCGGTGTTGATGTGTAAGTATACGTGTTGTGAGGCCTGGTACGCGTCGCAAGTGCTATAGATGTTCCCTACCTATTAGTGTTCGCGACGTATTTCGTAAAAAATGGCATTGACTCCCGAGGGATGTCTACGGGGTTTACTGGGGCAGATGTTTAGCGACTGGTGCAGTATACAGTGTGTATTGTGGCTTTAATGAGATAAGCGTGAATGATTGGGATTCTCGATAAGTCAAACTATGATTGTGTGAGTTTTAGTGGCTGCGTGGAGTGATCTACCCCTCGTGTAATGGAGGTGGGCTGAGTTTTTTTTAAAAGTTGAGTTTCCGAGTGGGAAACAGTTTTTAAAAATGACATCGCTAACTGTTGGGGGTGAAGTTCCACAGAATCTGGGTTGTGTGTTGTTGAAAAATGTTTAGAACACTTCCGGTGGTCGTGAAATGGTTTTTAAACGTAGCTGGTAAGCGGTACTAACCTGTTACCCTCGCTCTCGGGTGTCTTTGGAAACACCTGGGTAATAAGGATTGAGTACCCGGTGCGTGGTGGATGCAAACGTATGAAATGTACTTTTCCGTATACTAAAGTCAGGTGTTTGGGGGGGGGCTGGTTGGGGTGTGTTGGGTTTTGGTGGGGGGGGGGGGGCGGGGGGGGGGGGGGGTGTGGGGTACACCCATAAAAAATAGGAGGGGGGGGGGGTTTATAACGGGTGTGGAAACCGATCGACCCCAACCCCCTTTCACCAAAATCCAAACCCACATTTTGAAACCAAATCAACTGGCACTCCTCCCAAAATGAAAGATCAATCCCACGTCAGAAGGGGGGGTAACATCAACTCAACCCTAAACACCTTAACCCCAAACACCTTTCTTACCCCACTCAAAACATCGTCTACAAAGGATACTCCCCCTTCAATTTCTACTACATCCATCTTAACAACAACTCCCCTCTAATTCAACATTCTACCAACACACAAATCAACCTGGGGTTTTCCCTTCTTCAAATTGGGCTCACCTCTTCCCACCAACAACCATCACCCCTACCCAAAAATTTCCTCCAATCACCCCAGGTACCATCACTACTATCCTTAACTATCTTTCTGTTTTTAGGACATATTAAACTATGGACTCCTACTACTACTCGAACCACTACCCTATAGCTTTTCTCTGGTTACCTCCATTTAATAACCACCATAGGACACCCCTTGGGGGGGGGGGGGGGGGGTGACACCCAACCTCTTCCAACCCCCAGAGCAGATCTTCTGAAGATCAAACTCACACTCGCATCTCTGGGGGGGTGGTGGGGGGGGGAAAATCAACTCACTATATCAAGGAACAAACAATCTCTCTAAGAACAATCCCCTATATCTAAAGGGGTGGGGACAAAAATGCACACATGGGACCAATTGCTTAGGGGGATCCTGCATCACACACAAACACAACAGAGACATGCACACCCCCTAATAAATCAAACCGCCTACACACAAGACGGGGGCCGGATCACCACATATCAACTACACTTGCTGTCTTAACCAACAAGTTATGTCCCCTTGGTACTAATCCTCTCCCATCTACCTTCAATAAGAATCCCAAGTCTGAAGGTCATCAGTCAATAAAAAGTGGGGGGGGGGTGGGTTGTTCCTAAATCTTCTCTCTTTCACCTCGCTCTCTTTTGAATTACTTCCCTTGGGGTGGCTCTTGCTCTACTCAATTCATCCTCTTCGGAATCATCCATCGTTTCCTTAACACAATCGTATGAGGGGGTTCGATGGTTGCTCTTGGAAATCGATTCCTCGATCATGGGGGATTCCAAGAAACTAACTCTATTACATTCGATCTTCAACACAAACCTCGGGTGACCACGTTTCGCCGACTAATTCATCGAAAAACGCGTCGGAAACGAATCCGAATCTCCACGAAGGGCGAAGGGGTTGGACAACCAGTCCACAGGGCCTCAAAGATGATGCCCTTGCTGCCCGCAGTGTCGCAACACTGCCACAATCGCCAAAATCCACAAATAAGCCACAATAACATACATACAAGCAATAAACGAGGCCGTTCGAGCAAACCGTACATCCGCACGACCTTCCGCAAGCACCAGCGGATAGGTAACGATGTCACGGAGACCGTGCTCACAGCCCCACTACGACAGGACCAGTCGCAAGCCGGGAAAACCCATATAAACAGCAAGAATACACAAAGCCAAAGCTCGACATTGGCCGAACAGCGGAACGGCTCAACCAAAACCAATTCTAAGGTGAGCATGATGATCAGCGCGCTGCCGCGATCATTGTGCTCACCCTCCCAGACTTCGGGAAGCAACAGGAAGCTCAAACAACCTTGCGCGGCCAAAAACCAACAAAACAAGACCCCGGCCGGAGCAACCAGCTCCGGCCGGCTGCCGGCCGGCATGCAAGGCCAGCGGCGGCCAGCATCGGCAGAGGAGGTGGCAAAGAAGAGGGGGCTCACCTCAGCCGGCGGCGGGAAGCGGCGGCGGCGGCGCGGGGAAACAAGTAGCCCTCGGGATGGCTAGGGCACGGCGGCGCGGCAACGGACGGCGACGGCGGCCGGCGGCGACGCGAGCACCGGGAATAAGGGCCCGCCGGACGTCAGTCTGCCGGCGACCGCGACAAAAACATCCGGCGGCAGCGGCGGCGGAGCAAGCTCGGCCTCCAGCTGCCCAGGATGCCCAAACCGAGCCTACAGCGGCGGCGGCGGCGCTCCGGCGGCACGGCGATGGCCGGGGAGGGAAGGTCCGGCGGCGGAGGTACCGAGGGTGTCGGCGCGCACCCTCAGAGGCGGCGGGAGGCGGTGGCGGCTCGGCCTCCAGCTGCTCCTGCCCGCAAGCAGCAGGCAAGAGCTGCAGGCGGCGCGGCGGCGCACCGGCGGCATGGGGGCGGCCGGGGAAGGAGGCAACGGCTGCGGCGGTCCTCTAGATGCCGGCGGGAGGTCGCCGAGGCGGCGGGAGGTCGCCGAGGCGGCGGGAGGCGGCGGCGGCTCGGATCTCCAGCTACTGCCCGCACTCCCCAGCAGCAGCTAGCTGCGGCGACGGCGGCTCTCCGGCGGCACGGCGATGGCCGGGGAAGAAGGGGGCGGCGCCGGAGGACATGAGGGTGACGGTGCTCACCCTCCCAGGCGTCGAGAGGCGGCGGCGGCTCGGGCCCACCAGCCTCGGCCCGCAGCTTCACAAGCAGGAGCTGCAGCAGCTCCGGCGGTGGCTCCCGGCGGCGGCGCACCCCTCCGGCGGTCGTGCCACCTCAGGGGAAGTCCATGCATGGGTTTCCCCTGGGTGAACACCGCAGGGAAGAAGAAGAAGAAGAAGAAGAAGAATAAGGAGAAGAAGAAGGAAAAGAGAGAGAGGAGTTGCCGGGGTTGCTCCGGCCAGGGGGTGGCCGGCGGCGGCCGGCCGAGCTCGGGTAGAAGGTTGAGGGGCAGGGGGAGCTGGTGCTCACCTCTGGGGAGGCTGAGGGGGAGAGAGGGAGGGAGATTCCCAACAGCACCCACACACACACACACACAATAAAACATAAATGCACAATTGCATTTTAGCCCTCCAAACACCACTATTAGCACTTGGGTCTCTCACAGCAGGCATGAAATGCCAAAACACCTCTCCACAAGCAACCTCACGTGAAACGGTGCGAGAACAGGGTCTAAATCGCGAAACTGCAAAATGTGACATTCGACCTCTCGGCGAAGAAGATAAAAGATCTCTCAAACCGTCCGTCGCATGTCGACACGGATCATGCCATCGCGTTCAGCACTGCCGAGACATCGAACTTACCATTTTGGATCGTCAGATTCGGGCTCTGGATCGCGTCGTTAAGCCGTTCTCTCTCCGCGACAAAAATCCAAAAACAATAAAACCCCAATAAAACAACTTATATACATATATATACATATATACCTGTATATATATACGTATACAGATCGAAAACACAGAATCAGGGGAGAGGAACACAGATTCCAATTTTCCAAAAAAATTCGAAATCTCACATATAGTTGAAACTATCCCCACTCAGCATCAATTAAGTTCACCCCATTCAAAATCAAGTTTAGATAAAATTGCGTTCCTATATCAATTCAAATTTCTCATCAGTAATAGTAATTTTGAATAAATGATAGATTTAATTTTATTATATTTAATTAAAAATACATCACATAACTGTATGCATGTATTTTTTTTGCCCATTAAAGAAATAGAGAGTTTTGTTCAAATGCTAAAATATATTATATTTTAATTTTTTAATGCATTTAATGCTGATAAAATTATTGTGAATAATTTTGGTTTAAAAAAATTTTAAACCTTCCAACATTAAATAAAGATTCGAAAAATCCTCAACTTTTATTTGTATTTAAATTTTTATACATAGTTATTTATTTGCTAAAAAATAAATAGAGCCACTAGATTTGGTGAAATCATAAAAAAAAAAACTTGGTAAAATTTTATTTTTCATACACTAAAATTAGTTAATTTTTGAAAAACTAAAAGTTAATGGGATGTCAACCAAAAAAATAAAAATTGAGGGTGCTGTTTCAGAACGGCATATTGTTAAGGGAGTCTCCAAGCATTTTTACTTGAGGAACACTTGAGGATAAATAGGTCATTTTAAAAGTTAACCCATCTTTAACCATTTAACAAGTATGGTAAAGCTAACAAAACTAACAGTAGAGGTATTGATGAAAATATTTTGTATTTACAGGGGCATACGTGATATTTTAAACTTTATAGGGGCATACATGATATTTTAAACTTTGGGAGGGGTACCTATGAAATTGCCCCAAAAAGAAATTATTACTCCTACTGTCTCCGCACTAACATCTAGAGAGGTATTGTCTTCCAAAACTTGGAGCTTCCATTGAATTTCCTCCCCTCTTCCAAGAAGAATACAAGAAATTACTCTCCTTTGATCTTCCTTTGATACCTGCTCAACTGCCGGTTGTTTCGACATCTCTCTTTCCTCATCCTCCGATTTTTGCACTCCAACAACAGTTTCATCAATTGCCTGAGTGGCTGCGAAGTCGATCATGGCTTTGACATTCATAGCCGAAGCAGTGGCGTCAGCGATCATCGAGAATCTCGTTAATACATGCTCATCCTACCTCGAGGCATACCCGGCGGCAGGCGGCATGCAGGACGAGCTCGAACGGTTGTAATACGCCCTTCCGCACGTCAAGGCAGTCCTGAATGCAGTCGAGGAGGGTGCGCCGGTCATGGTGCAGAACAAGGCGCTGGAAACGTGGTTGTGGCAGCTCAGAGACGCCGTGGAGAACGCGGAGGACGTGCTCGACGAGCTGGACTACCACGAGCTAAAGAAGACCATAAGAGATCCAGATGACAAGGTGCGTGGCATTCTCTCTAAATGCAAGAGAAAGTTTGATAGTTTCGTTAATCGTATTTTTAGCGATGACACACTGAAGCGGTTGAAGGAGGCCGTCAAGGGGTTGGATAGGGTTGTTGCTGGTATAGGGCCACTAGTTCAACTTGTTAATGGGTTTTATGGTCCTAGTGTTCAACATCGAAAGCTCAAGGAAGTCAGTTATGCTCGCGAAACTAGCTCCTTATTAACTGAAAATGAGGTGGTCGGTCGAGATAAGGAAAGGGACCTGATAGTCGAATGGTTGATCAAACCGGGAGATGCCGATGTCGATGTCTCCGCTTTTACAATTGTTGGTATGGGTGGTGTCACGCCCCGGGCTAGTTCTAAATGCGGAAAAACGTGCTAAAATTTTTTTTTGAAAGCCTAGCCCGCGCCACGTACAGACCCGCCACAAATACAGGGTCCACTGTGCACATGGACAGAGCCTCCCCTATATTTGCACGGCGTACACAACAAACAACAGGATCACAACCACCATTCATCCACCACACAACAATCACATCGCAAACATGATTCATACAACTAACCGTCCTTAAACCTGTATGAATCTAAGCAGATCCTTAGGCGAAGGATGATGCGATGCACAAGCAACAGTCATTCTAGAAAAACTGCTTCTTACCCAGAAGCTTTCTTTGAAATCCTAATCTCAAGCATTGAAGAATCATTTGAAAGCTGTTCTCCACACGAGAACTCTCTTTTTAAATCACAAAAGCCGAGCGATCGAAAATTCATTTGAAAACCGTTTCCCACACGGAAACCTTTATTTGAAAGCGCTACCACGAGGGGTAGAAAACCAAGACGTGCGATAAAAGCCACAATGGAATAACAGCCTCGACATTCTCACATGGAAACGACATCAAACATCACAAGATCTAAGCATGCAAGACCATCACATGTAAATACTTAATAAATCCACAAAACATAAGCATGCAAGGTAATATCCCAAAAGGTAACTGAACCACAATCACATCTAGCTGAAGGGTAGGGTAATAACCAAAATCTGGGGAAGTAGCCTCACAAGTCGGAACCTCTAGAGCTACTATCTAGGCGTGCCTCGCAGCGTCCCGACACTCACCACCCTGCTCACCTGAAAACAACAACGAGGGCGGGGGGTGAGAACATGTAAACATGTCTCCCCTCCCAGTGGGTACCGCAAGCCGACGAAGGCGAGGTGTACACACCGGCACGAGGGTCAACAAAAGATAGATAAGGTATACAGTAGCACAAGTAAGTATGAGGCTGACATACAACTGAAACAACTATGCTACTGTAAGCAACTGGTATATGCATCAAAGGAGATAACCACAAAGTAAACCCAATCCATAACCACCGGGACGCACCCCGGGCACTGTCACAACCTGCTCAACCAACGGCACAAACCTTCTGCACGCAACGCAGCAAGGCTCACGGGTCGGAACCAAACTCAACGACCCTTTTCCGGAAAAGAAGCCCAAACGGTGGATCAGACCGTTGGCATACGTGAGGTGCTAGGGAGCTGTGACGATCGATGCGAATGCTCAATCCACAGAACGGCAACAAGCCGAGAAGCAACCGATAAACCACAACTAGGATCGCTCGGAACAACAGGCGATCACCACCGACCAACAGGGTCGTCTCAAGAACTATGCAAACCACAACTACTCTACTATCCAAGCACGCATATAAGTAGAGTCAACGGGAGTCAAGTGAACTAATAACTGAAATGCAAGAGAAGGGATAGAAAGGTATCACCGTAGTCCACTGAACCGACTCCGGATCGAAGTACCCACCTGCAGGAAGCTAGAGCCTAACACCGACGGCTCTCGGGAACCACGACAGGACCTACGAAAGACTCACAGGGTCAAGGTCCACCAAGACGACGCTAAACACATAGCTCTCACAACCCGAAACTGACGAATCGCCCGGGAAACCCACCGGGACGATCCCGAAACCACACGAAGCCCCAGAGGGGTACCAAACAGCCAACCAAGTCCCTCGCTGTCCCCGAACACACGAAACCAAGTGACGGGACAGCGAGCACAAGCTCGGGGTGCCACGACCACAAACGCACCCGAAAAGGCTTCCCGGGTTCCCGAAAAAATGCCGAAATGGCACCGGAACCCTTCGTCGTTCATCCGCTGTCCTCGGAACTTCGGGACAGCGATGAGGAACAGCCAACAAGGCTAAACGACGAAGCCAAGTCGCTTGCGAAATCAGCGAGCGAGTCGCACAACTAGAAACGCGCGTTTCGCCGATTATTTCATCGAAAAACGCGTCGGAAACGAATCTGAAACTCCGCGAAGGGCGAGAGGGTTGGACAACCAGTCCACAAGGCCCCGAGGACCATACCCTTGCCGCCCACAGCATCGCAACGCTGCCACAAACGCCAAAGTCCACGAACAAGCAACTTATACATACATATAAGCACTAAACAAAGCCGTTCGAGCAATCCGTACATCCGCACGACCTTCCGCAAGCACCAGAGGATAGGTAACGACGTCACGGAGACCGTGCTTACAGCTCCACTGCGACAGGACCAGTCGTAAGCTCAGCAATTGCATAAAAATAGTGAGCATATGCACTAAACAAGCATAATTAAGGCCGTTCGAGCGCTCCGTTCGTCCGCACGACCTTCCGCAAGTACCAGCGGATAGGTAATGATGTCACGGAGGCCGTGCTCACAGCCCCACTGCGACAAGAACAGTCGCTGGCTCAAACAAGCCATAAAAACAGCAAAACATACAAAAACAAAGCCGACAAAGGCCAATCAGCGAAACGGCTCACCAAAACCTAAAACTAAGGTGAGCATGGTGATCAACGCATCGCCACGATCATCGTGCTCACCTTCCCGGGCTTCAGGAGGCAACAGGGAGCCCAAAAATAAGCTTGCGGCCAAAAACAACATAAAAAAAGACCCCGGCCGGAGCAAAAAGCTCCGGCCGGCTGCCGGCCGGCATTCAGGGCCAGCGGCGGCCAGCATCGGCAGAGGAGGTGGCAAGGAGGAGGAGGCTCACCTCAGCCGGCGGCGGCGCGGGGAAGAAGGTAGCCCTCAGGTTGGCCAGGGCACGGCGGCGCGGCAACAGGCGGCGACGGCGGCCGGCGGCGACGCGAGCACCGGCAAGAGGGGGTCGCCGGACGTCGACCTACCGGTGACCGCGACAAAAAGGATGGCGGGTGGCGGCGGCGGAGCAGGCTCGGCCGCGGCGGCGGAGCAGGCTCGGCGGCCGCGGCGGCGGAGCAGGCTCGGCCGCGGCGGCGGAGCAGGCTCGGCCGCGGCTGCCCTAGCAGCCCAGCCGAGGCTTGCGGCGGCTGCGGCAGCGCTCCGGCGGCACGACGGCGGCCGGGGAGGCAGGGTGCGGCGCCGGAGGTCACGGGGGAGGCGACGCTCACCCTCCCAGGCTGCGGGAGGCGGCGGCAGCAGGGGCTCACCAACCTCGGCCAGCTGCTGCTCCAGCAGCGGCCGCAGCAGCTTGGCGGCGGCTCCCGGCGGCAGGGCGACGGCGGCGGGGGTCGTGCCACCTCAGGGGAGCTCCGGCGTGGGTTTTCCCTGGGTGCACACCTCCGGGAAGAAGAAGAAGAAGAAGGAGAAGAAGAAAAGGAGAAAAGGGAGAGAGAGAGATGGCCGGGGGGCAGCGCCAGCCAGGGGCGGTCGGCGGCGGCCGGAGAGCTCTGGGAGGAAGCTAAGGGGCAGGGGGAGAGGTGGCTCTCTGCTGGGGTGGCTGTGGAAGAAAGAAAGAGAGGGAGAGAGGGAGAGAGGGAGATGGAGAGGGAGTGGGAGTGGTTCAACCACCACTCAACCACTCTCTCAACCACTCTCACCCACCCCCATACTCCAACACAGCCCACACCACACCTCTGGTTTCCCCCCACAGCATGTAAAAAGCCCAGACACCCCTCCACATTCGAATTCACGCAAAACGGTGCGAAAAACGGGGTCCAGATCGCGAAACAATAAATGTAGAATTCGACCCCTTAGCAAAGAACATGCGATAAGTTTCAATCCATCCGTCGCACGTCGACACGAATCATGCCATTGCGCTCAGCACTGCCGAGACATCGAATCTACCATTTTGGATCATCAGAATCGGACTCCGGATCGCACCGCTAAGCCGTTCTCTCTCCGCGACAAAAACTCAAAATAACCAATACATATAAAATACCACTTATATACATATATATATATATATATATATATATATATATATATATATATATACCTGTATATATATACGTATACAGATCAAAAACATAGTAACAGGGGAGAGGAACACTGAATCCAAATTTTCGAAATTCGAATTCTCACAGGTGGGTTCGGGAAGACTACTCTTGCTCAACTAGTCTGTCTCGACAAAAGAGTGCGAGAGTACTTTGAACCGATTATGTGGGTTTGCGTTTCTCAAGACTTTGATGTAGCAGCCATAACAAGAAAGATGTTGGAAGGTACAGCTAGTGGGAGTTTGGGTGATAAGGCTCTAAATGCACTCCATGAGAACCTTAAACAAAAACTAACGTCAAAAAGGTTTTTGCTCATACTGGATGATGTTTGGAATGATGATAAAATGACGGAGTGGGAGAAATTGGTTGCTCATTTTAAATTCAGACAGAGAGGAAGCAAGATCATGTTGACAACTCGAATGGGCTCAGTTGCGGAGATGGCGGCAAAGGTGATGAAATGCAAACAGAAATCATTAAATCTAAATGAGTTGGAAGAGAGCGACTATATGTCGCTTTTTAATAAGCATGCATTCCTTGGTTTGAACCCTGATGATTATAAAAACTTGCAGTCAATTGGTGAACATATAGCGAAGAAACTTGGAGGATGCCCATTGGCAATAGAGGTCATGGGAGGAATGCTGAACTCCTGCATGGACCATGAATATTGGAAGAAAATCTTGGAAAAAGGCATCATGAAATTACAACAAGGAAAGGACGGAATCATTACAATTTTGAGATTAAGCTACGATCACTTACCCACAGACTTACAACTCTGCTTTAGATATTGCAGTTTATTTCCACAGGATTATATGTTTAAGAGGAAAGAGTTGGTCAATATGTGGGTTGGTTCAGGTTTGATTCTGCAATCTATCTGTGGAAGTTGGAGGCTGGAGGACATTGGAAGGGAGTATTTCGATCTTCTAATAAAAAAATCATTCTTTACTTGCAAAACCAGTGATAAAGGGTTTAAAATTTCTAAACGCTATTTTATGCACGATCTACTGCATGACCTTGCACAATCTGTTTCTCTGGGGGAATGCATCAGAATAGGAGGTGACGTTGCAGGAATTACTATTCCACAAACAGTTCGACATTTATCTGTTGAAATGGTCAATCATCTTGCCATCAGAGAGATCTCTAATCTTAAGAACGTGCGCACTCTTGTCATGAGAGCTAAAAAGGATCATAAGCATAATGCAGATCATTCACTTGAATTTATCGACGTTATAAAAAGGTTCAAAAAGTTACGCTTATTGATCTTAGATGTGAACATTGACTTTTATAAACTGCCCGATGCACTTAGTAGCTTGATACACCTCCGCTACCTATCTATTTCACGAGCATAAGCTGTGAATAAGAGTATTGAATATGATGGCTTGACCAACTTAGTCAATTTGCATTCATTAGATGTTCCTGATGGTGTGATAAAAGATATTCCTTATATTAGCAAACTGCCCTTCATCCAGGAAGTAAAAAATTTTATTGTCCGAGGGGAGAGTGGTTACAAAATTGGTGAACTAAAGAACCTCAGGGACCTTCGTCACCTATGTATTAAAAGAGTTGAAAAGGTGTGGACTTCTAAAGAAGCTTTCGAGGCCAAGTTGAATGAGAAAGAATATCTCAAATCGTTGTCATTGCAATGGTCCGCAGACCGCTCCAAATGCGTAGAGAGAGCTGAAGAGATCCTCAATAACCTCTGTCCACATATCAATCTCAAGAAATTGTGCATTAAACAATACCGAAGTGCTAAATCTCCATGTTGGATGACAAGTCCGTCTCTCATCAATTTGACATCAATTGAACTGATCTACTATAGAGAATGGGAGCATCTCCCGCCTCTTGGGCAGTTTTCTTCGCTCCAATATCTTTGCTTGCATGGACTGCGAGCAATAAAGCAAATAGATTGCTCATTCTTCAAAAGCAGCAATAGATGTGCCTTTCCATCATTGAAGAAGTTATTTGTCACGCCCCGGCACCGCCACTTTGGTCGGATTCGGGCGCGCCAACAGACCGCCGAACGGACAGAGTTTCCCCTGTACATCCAAGGCGTTGCAATCAATACAATTCGCGAGGTTCCAAACAGGAACAGAATTCATACACAGATTGCATAAGGAAGGTATCGAAAACATAACAACTACGCTATTACAAGCATTCATCTGCATTCACGTTACATTTACATTTTTTGCCTTTTTCTTCCAAATACAATCAATTCGTTACATTCTTTTCTTTTCTATACCCCTAAGCTATGCTGACCCAGGGTACATCTATCTCTGGTCACAAGTGGTAGGGCGCTATCTATCGAGCTACGCCCTTTCCTCGCGCCGCCGCACCGCTCACGTGTGGACCTGAAAAACAGTGGGATGAGAACTATATAAAATAGTTCCCAGTGGGTAAGGCCACCCAAGAGAGAAGCTCGACCCACCAGGTCCAAAGGAAGCATATAAGCATGGGTTAGTCCAATATACATATAACTTGTAAGCATATAACTCTACTATATGCAAAAATTGTAAACATGCTTATGCTTCATGCAAATACGATAATGAAATCCATGCAAATAGGTATTACTCTTCTACCTTCTATTTCACTATCCATTTCTTATCCAATTCTCTCCTAAGGTTTACTCACCTTAGCCAAGGTCAAACCCGACTCACTTTTGAGTCAATCATCAGCGGGCTACCGCCCTCACCTAACTTAGCCACCTGGCGGCGAAATCGTCGCACACGCCGAACAATGGCTCAAGTCACCGGGCGGCGAAATCGTCGCACACGCCCTAGGTATCAAGCCTACGGCGGCAAAATCGTCGCACACGCCTGAGCTCTGATACCAAGATCACCAAGATCACTAGATGTGCACATCTCTCCATTTCCAAGTCAACCTTTCTAGGTTCATAGTCACATGCCCAAGTGGTCATCCTACCACTATATTTCACAACCTAGGTTCAACAACACTAGGTCCTATGTCTTTCCCACCTAGGTTCGCTCGACTCTAGGTTTAATGACATACCAATCCAAGTAGTCTTCCTACCACTACATTTTCCAACCTATGTTCAATGACACTAAGTTCGATACTTTTCTGTTTAAGCGATCTTCCTATCACTATGTTTCCCAACCTAGGTTCGACGACACTAGGTTCATACACATTCCAATCCAAGTGGTCTCTCTCTACCACTATGTTACCCAACCTAGGTTCCACGACTCTAGGTTTATGACACTAGGTTCAATAACACTTAATAACAATTATGTTCTTTCCAATCCTAGTTGTCCACACCTAGGATTCAAAGTTTCTATGACATCTAGTCCTTGTTTCCAATTTGTCGAATCCTCTTTTTATCCTAGAGTTCATCGACCTATGTTCACATCCACACCTAGGCATACACTCACATATATATATATATACTCATATGTCAACAATTGCCTAGTGTTATACGTCCAATGGTATGTAATTTACCCTAAGTAGCATACAATTCATGCCTACTCATATTACCAATTAACCTACCATTACATGCATCAAATATAAAGTTATACTTTACTCTTTGGCATGGAAGTGACCTAATCACTTCGGTAAGCACAAACCCACCTTACGCTCTTCCGATTGCTTGTAGACATTTGCAATCGGGCTCTAATCCTCGGCTTCAAGCTCGGTCTTCAAGCTTCTCGTCCTAACACACATATATAGGATTCGTTAATCCGAGTCGAACTCAAAACAATTTTGTTTCTTGCAGTTCGACGAAATTGAGTTGTCTCGCGTGTTTCGCTAACCTCCAATTAGGGTTTTACGGGTTCAAACTATTTTTAAACCCCCGAAATCCAAAACCCTCCTTTACACTAGGGTTTTTCGATTTCTTCGAGAATACTCCGAAATTTACGGAGAATCCTTCAACAACCTTGCGTAGAATCATCTAGGGAACTCACACATCTCAATTTTGAAGGATTTAGCAAAATCCTAAACCCTAAACCTCAAAATCTCACCTTGGGTCGCGAGCTTCCCAAGCCGCCACGCGCGCTAGAGCTCGATTCACCGTCCTCCACGCGTTCCCGAGCTCAATCTCCACCAAAACCCCAAGTTTGGGAGAGATCTAGAGAGAGGGAGAGGAGCTTGTGAGGGAGAGGGAGAGCTTCCCTCTCTCTCTCTATGCGTGTGTGTGTGTGTTCTTGGCTGAGGGAGAAGAGGGGAGGCTTCCCTTATAAGCCTCCTCCCAAAAATTACCAAAATGCCCTCATTCTGGGCTGCCAGCACGCGCAGGGTCCGGACCCTGGCTTCCCGGGTCCGGAACCCGTACCCAGTTTTCGCGAAACGCAGCCAGGGTCCGGACCTTGGGATCCAGGGTCCGGACCCCGTAGGTCTAGAGCTCAAAAATGCATTTTTCCGAAAATTCTCGTTTTCGCTCCTTGAAGTTCGAATCCACTTCTAATCATTCTAAAACCCTCAAATCTCATTTTTAAGCATGTTTAAATTACTTCTCAATTGTACTTTGTCCAATTGGCCCAAGTTTAGTATAGTGTTTCAAAACTCGGTACCTTACATTCTTCCCCTCTTAAAAGAGTTTCGTCTGCGAAACTAAGATCACACCTTAGTTCAACTTATCGAGAAGGTGAGAGTACCATCAAGTCCTTCCACTCCTTAGCAGCCTCACGCTCTTCGTGATTGCTCAAGCGGCTCATAATGAAGGACGTGGGTCCGATCATGAACTTGCTTGCGGAATATGATACATGTAATACGTTATGAATTCCCGCAAGTCGGTGGCAGCACACAAGTCGATAGGTAACGACCCTACACGCTCCAACACTTCTCACAGTCCGGCATATCGAATACTTATCTTGCCTAGAATTTCACCCCAACTTCACCCTCTGCTCGGGTGACACTTCCAAGGGACTGCGGTCATCTACCGCGTACATTCCCATTCAACCGACGATCGCCCGAAAACTTTTTTTTTTTTTTTCTCATCGGGACTGTGTCATCGTCAATTGTCATCAATAGACGACAAACTTATTAATGCTACTGGATACTACCATCCTCCGAGGTCAGGACGACTCCTTATCCTCGCTGTGGGGATCGGACAATAATGAACTGGTTAGTCAAATGGTCCACCACCACTATGCCCTGCACACGGGTAGACCTCCTTGATTCACACCAGGGTCCACAGGGTAACATACTATACCCTGGCCCAACACTTGCATCGTCAACTTATCCTATCAACGACCATATTTTGGTGCTATCTACACCCATTCACATAACTGGCCCAACACCTTGGCCATTCTAGAGTTTATGTCGTCACAAGCGACTCTCCTCCAAGTTCATAGTTCCATTGTGGAACTCATATTGGTTCGATCACCGTCATTGCCTAAAAGCAATATCATTGATTCATCGACCAAACACAAGTGGCTTTATCACTTGTGAATTCCCAGCCACAACTCAAGATGGCACACTTGGCACATCCTCAACTCCAGCTCACTTAGGAGCAAAATCCTCAACTCCACGCGTGGCTTCTACTTTTCCATTGCCTCAAACACGAGCATGTCATCTCACTTTCATATACCACGAGTTCACATCACATCATTCTCACGACAAGCTCACACGAACACTTCGTTCGTGAACTACATCCCATCGCACCGATACTACTAGACTCGGCAGTTGGTGACTTAGCATCAAGACGAATAGTATGACCGAGCCTTCGCTCCTTAAGTCACTACCCTCGATGCTCTAAACACAAGCGATGCTCTCACCGCAAGAGCTTCCAACTAAACCGCTTATTTCTGTCTATCACGGATGGTCCATAAACCAACATCCGCGTAGGCCTATCGCCTAAATTCACGTCTTAACATTGCGTAACGTCTCTCGCTCGCAAGCGCAGACCCAATTGTCACTCGGCGGAGTCCTCACTTAGGGACTCGCATACATACTCCAACCAGGAGTAACCAAGACGCAAGGCCTCTACAATCCTAGAGTTGGGTCACAATCACACTCGGTGTTCTATCAATTACACAGTCTCACATGTGGTATTCCACATCCTCGGGTCATAGCTCGGACTACCGTCCCGACCACAACTCTCTGCCCCACCCGTAGGTCTCGGGCCGCTGTCTCACACAGCTGACTGCGCCTGTCCATATGGCCCCAGGCTCCACAGTCCACACATGGTCCGGGCACGGGTCGTCCCCAAGCGATACCCAACACCGTCGCTACACACGACTAAAATGCTCTACCGAGCAACACAAACCTCTATAGGCTCCTAAGCACCTAGTGCGAGTCTCCAGCCCTGCGAGCGGTCCATGGCCCGCTTCACACTTAGCCAATGCTCAAGTGCTACTGCCAACAAACCCTCTCGGCTAAACGAAACCTGTACTCTACTAATACAATAACCAAAGCGTTCTACGCTTCTATGCTTTTTCGTGCTAACCGCATGCACTAAGCTACTAGCTCAAACTCACTCGCCTTGTGAGTACACTACCCACCTCAATTTGAGGTTCTACAAAGCCTACTCGCCAGATCTTGGCGATTACCTTACTAATTTCACAACCGTGGTTCCACTACTGCCATCGATCCACCGGAACAATGTCCAGAGTTCGCGAACTACTCGCGTATCCTCAAGTGTCATGACTCGGCTCTCGCAAGTGGCTATTCACATTGCCTCAATTTCGAGAGTCAGTTCACCATTTTCATCCCTACCTGCTCTAGCAGGCGGATACGTGCTTCTATGACATTCGCATGCCCGTATAGCGGCAATTGACCACATGATAATGCATGCAATGCTTTACGGTCAAATATACCTTGCGCATAATTGCACAATTAAATCATACCTGCCGCAATGTCGTCGGCAGCGTAGGCTCCTCAGCCTAGATCGCCTATCCATGGCCACTCGGCGCCCGATGCGAACCCTCAGGTTGTCCCGACACCGGTGCATGCTCCCTAGACCTTGCCGCAGGTGGCACACCCGCGAGCTGTCTCGGAGCGGAAAAGGCCGTCGTAATTGTTAAGGCCCGGCTATCCACCTGTGGGCACTCATCCCGTGTATGGCCCGGTTGCCCACACCTGAAACACTTGCCCTCTCGCAGTTCACACTGTTGTGGGTGATGAGGGCCTCCACAAATAACACAGCTCGCCGAGGACCGAGTACGGTAGGTCCCTGGGGCACGTGATCGCGAGCGCGAACACGTTGGAGCTTGTCTGGAACTTGATTGACCACCAGATCCACTCGATGGTCGTCTTTCCTCCTTTTCCTTGCCATAGGACTCGCGCTCCTCCCGCGCGAATGCATTGCCTTGCTCCACCCATAAGGCCCGATCCAACACCTCGGCAAAAGTCTGCAGTTTAAATGAGTGGACCACCACAAAGATTTCTGGCCGAAGTCCCCGCTCGAAGCAGTCGGCTTTGTCTTTGTCATCCCGCACCACGTATGGGATACAATTCACAATGCGAGAGAATTCCCGCTCATAATCCCTCACCGAGCGGTCACCTTGCTTCAGCTTCCTGAACCTTTCTTGAAGCTTCCTCTTTTCACTATCGGGGAAATAGGCAGAAAACACCAATCCCCAAAACTCTTCCCAAGTCACAGGAGGGAGACTGGAAGATCGGTCTCGCTTGACCCCCTTCCACCACGCCTTTGCCGACCCTTGCAAGCAGTGTGCGGCAAAATGCACCTTGTCCCGCTCCAAGGTGTACAAGTCCTCAAACAAGGTCTCCATGGAATCGATCCATGTTTCCACGACCCACGGATCCACCGTCTCTCCGTCGAAGGTAGGCGGATTGAATCCCTTGAAGGTCATGAGGGCTGTTAGAGCTCGCTCTCTCTCTACCTCCATATACATATAACCTGGGGCCAAGGTACCTGCATCCACTTGCGAGGTACCCATCATGGCTCCTGACGGTATGCGGCATGCCAATTGCTCCACGGTCTCATGGAGTCTCCTGATTCGCTCCTCCTGGCGCACAGCAGCCTCCTGCTGTCGCTGCGTCGACTCGGCTTGCTGTTGCACTACTCCAACGAGTGTGGCCAGCTGTTCACGGAGCTCCGGGTCTCCACTTGCCCCGGATGGCTCGGGGGCCTCACCAGGCCCACCCCGTGTCGATCTCATTGCAGATCGCCTACGTGACGCCATCGTATCCTGAAACACGACAATTCGATCAATCCCTCGACCTTCTAGGCCAAGTACAAACATGATTCAAATTACGAACGCAAATTAGGCGAAAGTTACATAAGGGCGCCTATTCTCATCCCTTGGGTTCATGTTGTCGCGCGCCAACATGAACACACTTAGCTGAGAATAAACCACGCCTTAAATCTACCTCTAATATTCTATTAGAGGCATAACCAATACATGACCCAATCGATTCATCTTTCGCCACAATTCACAAATCCTCGTCTCTCGCGAGCCTAGGTCCTTATGGTTTACCTTCCTAGGGTCTCCTAGGTCCACCTAGACCATTTATACGCTCTGATACCACTTTATCTGTCACGCCCCGGCACCGCCACTTTGGTCGGATTCGGGCGCGCCAACAGACCGCCGAACGGACAGAGTTTCCCCTGTACGTCCAAGGCGTTGCAATCAATACAATTCGCGAGGTTCCAAACAGGAACATAATTCATACACATATTGCATAAGGAAGGTATCGAAAACATAACAACTACGCTATTACAAGCATTCATCTGCATTCACGTTACATTTACATTTTTTGCCTTTTTCTTCCAAATACAATCAATTCGTTACATTCTTTTCTTTTCTATACCCCTAAGCTATGCTGACCCAGGGTACATCTATCTCTGGTCACAAGTGGTAGGGCGCTATCTATCGAGCTACGCCCTTTCCTCGCGCCGCCGCGCCGCTCACGTGTGGACCTGAAAAACAGTGGGATGAGAACTATATAAAATAGTTCCCAGTGGGTAAGACCACCCAAGAGAGAAGCTCGACCCACCAGGTCCAAAGGAAGCATATAAGCATGGGTTAGTCCAATATACATATAACTTGTAAGCATATAACTCTACTATATGCAAAAATTGTAAACATGCTTATGCTTCATGCAAATACGATAATGAAATCCATGCAAATAGGTATTACTCTTCTACCTTCTATTTCACTATCCATTTCTTATCCAATTCTCTCCTAAGGTTTACTCACCTTAGCCAAGGTCAAACCCGACTCACTTTTGAGTCAATCATCAGCGGGCTACCGCCCTCACCTGACTTAGCCACCTGGCGGCGAAATCGTCGCACACGCCGAACAATGGCTCAAGTCACCGGGCGACGAAATCGTCGCACACGCCCTAGGTATCAAGCCTACGGCGGCGAAATCGTCGCACACGCCTGAGCTCTGATACCAAGATCACCAAGATCACTAGATGTGCACATCTCTCCATTTCCAAGTCAACCTTTCTAGGTTCATAGTCACATGCCCAAGTGGTCATCCTACCACTATGTTTCACAACCTAGGTTCAACAACACTAGGTCCTATGTCTTTCCCACCTAGGTTCGCTCGACTCTAGGTTTAATGACATACCAATCCAAGTGGTCTTCCTACCTGTAGTGTACCGGATTTTTTTTAATATAAAAGTAAGTGAAAAAAAAAATAGTGTGAGATACTATTTTTATTGGACTTAGAGAAGTAAAAATAAGTTGGAAATGAATTGTGCTGAAATTGGAATGAAAACAGGAGATTTGAAATTTTCTGTAAGGAAGGGGGCTGATTTTTTTAGCAGAAAATTCACAGTGTCAGAAAATTATGAAAATTTCAGGATATATCAAAATTATTTTTCTGAGGCTAGATTAAAAGTTTCGTGTCGTTCCGACACCCGGAAATTGAAAATAAAATATAACAGCAATCTGCTAGAGGTTTTAGTCGGTAGAGCTTTCGGTGACCAAAAAATAGTCCGAAACTGGATAGTGATGATCAGTTCTTCTTATTAACTTAAACCGAGCATGACTGTCAAATTTGGGCGCAAACGGATATTCAGAAGGTCTAAAACAAAAAGTATCAGATTCTGAATTGGACTAATGTCATAATACTTAAAGCTAGTAGACTTTTTAGCAATTGTTACATTGCTTAGCCCCTAAGTTGCCAGGGACTCCTCCATTCTCTTATCCACTCCAACATGTACGTAGAGAGAGAGAGAGAGAGGAGAAGGAAGGGAAAAGAAGAGAAAGAGAAGAAGAAGAAAATAGAAAGATTTTTTGGGTCGTTTGACGAGCCGATTGAACCCCCGCGCATGTTGGATTTTTCCGGCGCTTCGATTGCGAGGTAGTATTTTATTATTATAATTTCAAATAGAATTTTTTGGTGGATTTTTAATATTGGAAGGATGTTAAGAGAGATAGTATTCTAAACCAATTAATCGAAAGATTAATTATGAAATTTGGAGTATTCATGTAGAACTTGAACCCTAGGCTTATAAAATGAAATTTTATCTCTAAGAGGTTTTGATCTAAATTGATCTTGTAAAACCTTAATTGAAGGTTAATTCGACGCGGTGGACAACTTCGTTTTGGACTACGACGAGGTTTGGCATCCGATTGAGAGATTTTACGGAATATGATTCGTTAGGCTTGGATCGAGACTTTTCGGCGGAGATAAATTGCGAAACTTGGTTTTCCGGCCCTAAACGTCGATACGAGGTGGGGGGTGCTATCCGAAATGGTTGAATTTCTTCCTATGTCTAAATCCTACTTTTTGAGCATATATGTATATATGTATGAAATTGCATGTAATAGGGTTCAATTATTTCTTATTCCAGAAACTTGCATGCCTCCTAAATTAGTTGTGAATAATCATGATTGAAAACTTGGAACTTAGGACGTATAAACATAGTGAATGTGAACCCTAGTGAAGTATTGAACTAGTAGAGAAACTAGTGTATTGGACATAGAAAATAAAGTGTGGACATTGAAACAAAGCGAAACACTAGTGTCATTGTGATAGTGAATGTGAACCTAGTGATGGAACGTGGATTAGGTCATTGCATAAGCCTAATGTGTTATTTGTTATAGTTCCATGTATTATGAGCATTGCATATTTGCTTATGTCCACATGTTGTGATGTTTGTACATTCGATTGATGCACGCGACATATTTGAGTAGAATCTCTAGTATAAGTGGAGAAAATTGGGTCGGTGCATGTGTAGCGTGACAACTAGTGCTTTGATATTATAGAGCATGCGAGGGATTGAAAGATATCCTCTGGACCATGCTAGGGATTGAAAGAGATCCCGTGATGTTGTGGTTGTCACCGTGGTTAGTGGCATGAATCTACTGGCATGTGTTGTTTGAACCTTGAGCGCCAAAGAGATATTGGGTCATTGCATTTGTAGTATGGCACATTGTGTCTTGCCATTGTTGAGCATTGCATGACATTACATTGGTTATTCCCCACCGGTAGGTGGAAGGTCCTCGAGTTTGGAGGGCAGATCATACTCGCATAGTCTGTTGTTGGCTTGTGGAGGTCGCGACTCCCAAGCCGTGAGCTCCGGAGTGTCACGCGAACACGGGTGTGAAGGGCCCCGGGAGCCCTCCCCGGCAGACGGTCATGGTGGCTGGCTAGGAGTGAAAGACCTCTCCCCCACGTGACTTGGTGTGGTGAGTTGTGTCTTGACCTACGGATGAGCCGGTGCGATTGGGTCCAAGATGAAATAGACAAGTTGATTGACCATATTGTGTTTTGTACCCTATGCATGTGTTGCATCTTATGTAGAGAGTGAGCATAGTGAGATTACATGTTGTGTGTGGGGTCGATCATGATATTCTTGCGAGTTGAGCTTGGTCTTGTGAGAAGCCCTGATTGGGTCAAGAATGAATTGGGTCAAGAGTGTGTGAGGGACACCGTTGAACATTTTAGACCATGACATTCATTCCTTATTATAAAGGCATAGTAGTGTTGTATTCATTTCTACTTATGCATAGTGTAGTTGTTTACTACTGCTTAGCTATTGTATCTACTTATGCCTTGTTTAGACCTAGTGGGAAAGTCGGCGAGGTCGACGGCCGAACCCACTGGGAACTTCTTTTAGTTCTCATCCCACTATTTTGCAGAGCCATCCATTAGCGGAGCAGCACCGGACCGAGGCGTGGGCGTCGCGCCCTAGATAGCAAGGTTACCCTGTGTAGATTACCCTTGTTATGACAAGTAAAAGAAAAGAATGTAAAGTTGTTATTGAATGTAATGTATTCGAGAGCGAAAGATGTAAATTGAGGAAAATGTATGTAAAATGTGGATAAATGGAATGTTGTAATAGTTAGTTTACATTAATGCTCTTGTGATATGCCCTCGTGCAAAACTGTACTATCTCGTATTTTCTAGGTGAAATTTATTGTACCTGTTTTGTTTACGCCTTGGGCGGACAGAGGAAACTCTGTCCGTTCGGCGGTCTGTGCGCGTGCCCGAACCGACCAAAGTGGCGGTGCCGGGGCGTGATAGATTGAGGTGGTATCAGAGCAATAATGAGTCTAGGAGGACCAAGGAGACCTTAGGATTGATGGCCTTAAGGACTTAGGCTCGTGAGAGACGAGGACTTATGTTACGTGGCGAAAGATGAATTGATTGGGTCGTGTATTCTAGATGCCTCCAAACGGATGTAGAGGTAGATTCAAAGTGTAGTTTATCCTCAATCGAGTGTGTTCATGTTGGGTGCACACAACATGAAACCTAGTGATGAGAATAGGCGCATTTGTGTAACTTTCGCCTAATTGGGTCTATTGTATGGAACCCTATTTTGTATTTGACCCTCAAGGTTGATGATTTGACCAAGATCATGGTATCGCTTGGTCGACCTCTAATGAGGCCTTGACTAGAAAGGTAGGCGGTGACCCCGAGCAATCCGGGGCGAGCGGAGATATAGAACTTCGTGGATTATTCGCTGTGCTCATAGGAGTAGTGCAGCGGTAGGGGAAGCGGAGTAAAGAGCTCTATAAGATATTGGCGCGGCAAGTGGCTGTGTCCTGAATTGGTTAAGAGCCATTTGTGTCTCCAGTCAGTGCACTTAATGTGACTGAGTGGAGTGGCTGCGGCAAGGGTGCTTGTAGTAACACGTCGTGTATCATCGGGGAGCTGCGGCAGGGAGACCGCACCGTGAGAGAGTTTGAGAGGGAATGCTCTTATATGGTCAATTGTATTCCGTATATGGTTCGGAATGACAAGAACGAGGCCAATTGCTTCAAGTGAGGATTTCAGCTAGAAAGCTTCAAGGAAATTCACTCACTCAAGTTGCAAGCTTTTGCTGAGGTGATGGACTAGGCCTTATGGGTAGCCGTGGGGTTTGCGACGAGCGCCAAGTGGCCATTGGTATGCGACCCTGGTCGAGGCAGGTATGGTTTAGTTGAAGAAATCGTATGTAGAGGTTGATTTGACACTAGAGCATAGCATGCATTTATCATCTGGTCGTTTGCTACTATTCAAGGATAAAAATAATAGGGACCAAACGTATGGATAGCTTTTAGTACCCGGGGCATGCTTGTGTCATGAAAATGTATCGCCTACCAAAGCGGGTAGATGATGGTATAGTGCCAATGAGTTGCTCGTGATGAGCTGAGGATAGGGCTCGAGGTAGGGATGGAAATGGTGGACCGACTCTCAAGGCAATATGAATAATCAATTGCGAGAGCCGAGTCATGACGCTCAAAGACATCTTTGTAGTCTGAGAGTTCGAACATTGCTCTGGCGGATCGACAGTTGAGTTAAAATCACTGTCGTAGAATTGGTAAGACTGTCGCTATATTCTGACGAGTAGGCCTTGTAGTACCTCAAACTAAGGTGGGTAGTGGTACTCACGTAGTGAGTAAGCATAAACAAGGTAGCCTAGTGCTTGTAGTTAGCACGAAAACGTATAGAAGCGTAGAACGCTCTGGTTATCGTATTAGTAGAGTACAGGTTCGTTCAGCCGAGAGGGTTCGTTGGCAGTAGCACTTGAGCGTTGGTAAGTGTGAAGCGGGCCATGGACCGCTCGCAGGGCTGGTGGCTCGCACTAGGTGCTTAGGAGCCGATTGCTCTGTAGAGCGTGTCGTGTGAGGCGACGGTGCCGGGTGTTGCTTGGGGACGATCCGTGCCTAGACCATGTGTGGACTGTAGAGCCTGGAGCCATATGGTCAGGCGCAGTCAGCTGTGTTGACAGCGGCCCGAGACCTACGGGTGGGGCAGAGACTTATGGTCGGGGCGGTAGTTCGAGCATGACCCGAAAATGTGGAAGGCCACGTGTGAGGTTGTGTGATCGATAGTACACCGAGGGTGTAGATATGACCCAACCCGAGGACTTGCAGTAGTTTGGCATCTTGGTTACTCCTGGTTGGAGTATTTGTACGAGTTCCTAAGTGAGGACTCCGCCGAGTGACGATTGAGTATGCGTTGGCGAGCGAGAGACGTTACGCGACGTTAAGATGTGAATTTAGGCGATAGGCCTATGTGAGAATTTTGGTCTGTGGACCATCTGTGACAAACCGAGATAAGCGGTTTAGTCGATAGCTCTAGTAGTAGGAGAGCATCACTTGTGCTTAGAGCATCGAGGGTAGTAACTTAATGTGCGAAGGCTCGATCATACCATTCGTCTTGATGCTATGTCACCAACTGCCGAGTTTAGCAGTATCGGTGAGAGAGAGTCTAGTTCACGAACGAAGTGTTCGTGTGAGCTCGTCATGAGGACGATGTGATGTCAACCCGTGGCAGAAGAAAGCGAAGCGACATGCTTCTTATGAGGCGTTGGAAAAGTAGAAGCCACGCGGGGATTTGAGGATTATGCTCCTAAGTGAGCTGGAGTTGAGGATGTGCCAAATGTGCCAACTTGATTTGTGGCGAAGAATTCACAAGTGATAAGGCTACTTGTGATTGGTCGATGTATCGATGATATTGCTTTTAAGTGACACCGGTGAACGGACTAATATGAGTTCCACAATGGAACTATGAACTTGGAGGAGAGTCGCTCGTAGTGGCATAGACTCTCGAGTGGCCAAGATACCAAGCCTGCTAGGTGAAAGAGTGTGGATATGGACTGCAAAAAAAATGTAGTATGCTGAACTTCGGTGCGCTATGCCGAACTTTACCAAATTGGATAAAGTTCATAGGAAGCCGATAATGGCTAGTGTGGAATTGAGTTCCAATAGTTTCGAAATGTGTGGGTGCGAATTAAAGACCCAAAAACCAAAATTTGGAATTTTTGGAGAAGTCGCACTGGAGCTAAAATGCTCTCGGGTTCCGGACCTGGGAGTGGGATCCGGACTTTCGGGTTACTGTGCAAGGCTGGGAAAAGCAAGAGTTCGGACCTGGTAGTGGGATCCAGACCTGAGCTGTGCAGAATGCCTGAAATAGGGCATTTTGGTCTTTTCGCGTGGATTGTGGTTCGTGATAAGCCGTTTGAGAACATATGACGTGCGAAAAATCACTGTTCGCATCTCGGCTTGGGCAGAGAAGCCGTGGACTCGCGTGTCTCTATGTGATAAGCTTAGTGAAGCTGCCCGGATTGGGAGGACGCAATGATGAAATGATACTCTCATCTATTTGATAAATAGATTGAGGTGTGATCTTAGTTTCGCGGACGAAACTCCTTTTAAGGAGGGAGGAATGTAGTGTACCGAATTTTTTTTAATATAAAAGTAAGTGAAAAGAAAAATAGTGTGAGATACTATTTTTATTGGACTTAGAGAAGTAAAAATAAGTTGGAAATGAATTGTGCTGAAATTGGAATGAAAACAGGAGATTTGAAATTTTCTGTAAGGAAGGGGGCTGATTTTTTTAGCAGAAAATTCACAGTGTCAGAAAATTATGAAAATTTCAGGATATATCAGAATTATTTTTCTGAGGCTAGATTAAAAGTTTCGTGTCGTTCCGACACCCGGAAAGTGAAAATAAAATATAACAGCAATCTGCTAGAGGTTTTAGTCGGTAGAGCTTTCGGTGACCAAAAAATAGTCCGAAACTGGATAGTGATGATCAGTTCTTCTTATTAACTTAAACCGAGCATGACTGTCAAATTTGGGCGCAAACGGATATTCAGAAGGTTTGAAACGAAAAGTATCAGATTCTGAATTGGACTAATGTCATAATACTTAAAGCTAGTGGACTTTTTAGCAATTGTTACATTGCTTAGCCCCCAAGGACTCCTCCATTCTCTTATCCACTCCAACATGTACGTAGAGAGAGAGAGAGAGAGGAGAAGGAAGGGAAAAGAAGAGAAAGAGAAGAAGAAGAAAATAGAAAGATTTTTTGGGTCGTTTGACGAGCCGATTGAACCCCGCGCATGTTGGATTTTTCCGGCGCTTCGATTGCGAGGTAGTATTTTATTATTATAATTTCGAATAGAATTTTTTGGTGGATTTTTAATATTGGATGGATGTTAAGAAAGGTAGTATTCTAAACCAATTAATCGAAAGATTAATCATGAAATTTGGAGTATTCATGTAGAACTTGAACCCTAGGCTTAGAAAATGAAATTTTGTCTCTAAGAGGTTTTGATCTAAATTGATCTTGTAAAACCTTAATTGAAGGTTAATTCGACGCGGTGGACAACTTCGTTTTGGACTACGACGAGGTTTGGCATCCGATTGAGAGATTTTACGGAATATGATTCGTTAGGCTTGGATCGAGACTTTTCGGCGGAGATAAATTGCGAAACTTGGTTTTCCGGCCCTAAACGTCGATACGAGGTGGGGGGTGCTATCCGAAATGGTTGAATTTCTTCCTATGTCTAAATCCAACTTTTTGAGCATATATGTATATATGTATGAAATTGCATGTAATAGGGTTCAATTATTTCTTATTCCAGAAACTTGCATGCCTCCTAAATTAGTTGTGAATAATCATGATTGAAAACTTGGAACTTAGGACGTATAAACATAGTGAATGTGAACCCTAGTGAAGTATTGAACTAGTAGAGAAACTAGTGTATTGGACATAGAAAATAAAGTGTGGACATTGAAACAAAGCGAAACACTAGTGTCATTGTGATAGTGAATGTGAACCTAGTGATGGAACGTGGATTAGGTCATTGCATAAGCCTAATGTGTTATTTGTTATAGTTACATGTATTATGAGCATTGCATATTTGCTTATGTCCACATGTTGTGATGTTTGTACATTCGATTGATGCACGCGACATATTTAAGTAGAATCTCTAGTATGAGTGGAGAAAATTGGGTCGGTGCATTTGTAGCGTGACAACTAGTGCTTTGATATTATAGAGCATGCGAGGGATTGAAAGATATCCTCTGGACCATGCTACGGATTGAAAGAGATCCCGTAATGTTGTGGTTGTCACCGTGGTTAGTGGCATGAATCTACTGGCATGTGTTGTTTGAACCTTGAGCGCCAAAGAGATATTGGGTCATTGCATTTGTAGTATGGCACATTGTGTCTTGCCATTGTTGAGCATTGCATGACATTACATTGGTTATTCCCCACCGGTAGGTGGAAGGTCCTCGAGTTTGGAGGGCAGATCATACTCGCATAGTCTGTTGTTGGCTTGTGGAGGTCGCGACTCCCAAGCCGTGAGCTCCGGAGTGTCACGCGAACACGGGTGTGAAGGGCCCCGGGAGCCCTCCCCGGCAGACGGTCATGGTGGCTGGCTAGGAGTGAAAGACCTCTCCCCCACGTGACTTGGTGTGGTGAGTTGTGGCTTGACCTACGGATGAGCCGGTGCGATTGGGTCCAAGATGAAATAGACAAGTTGATTGACCATATTGTGTTTTGTACCCTATGCATGTGTTGCATCTTATGTAGAGAGTGAGCATAGTGAGATTACATGTTGTGTGTGGGGTCGATCATGATATTCTTGCGAGTTGGGCTTGGTCTTGTGAGAAGCCCTGATTGGGTCAAGAATGAATTGGGTCAAGAGTGTGTGAGGGACACCGTTGAACATATTAGACCATGACATTCATTCCTTATTATAAAGGCATAGTAGTGTTGTATTCATTTCTACTTATGCATAGTGTAGTTGTTTACTACTGCTTAGCTATTGTATCTACTTATGCCTTGTTTAGACCTAGTGGGAAAGTCGGCGAGGTCGGCGGCCGAACCCACTGGGAACTTCTTTTAGTTCTCATCCCACTATTTTGCAGAGCCATCCATTAGCGGAGCAGCACCGGACCGAGGCGTGGGCGTCGCGCCCTAGATAGCAAGGTTACCCTGTGTAGATTACCCTTGTTATGACAAGTAAAAGAAAAGAATGTAAAGTTGTTATTGAATGTAATGTATTCGAGAGCGAAAGATGTAAATTGAGAAAAATGTATGTAAAATGTGGATAAATGGAATGTTGTAATAGTTAGTTTACATTAATGCTCTTGTGATATGCCCTCGTGCAAAACTGTACTATCTCGTATTTCCTAGGTGAAATTCATTGTACCTGTTTTGTTTACGCCTTGGGCGGACAGGGGAAACTCTGTCCGTTCGGCGGTCTGTGCGCGTGCCCGAACCGACCAAAGTGGCGGTGCCGGGGCGTGACATTACCACTACATTTTCCAACCTATGTTCAATGACACTAGGTTTGATACTTTTCTGTTTAAGCGATCTTCCTATCACTATGTTTCCCAACCTAGGTTCGACGACACTAGGTTCATACACATTCCAATCCAAGTGGTCTCTCTCTACCACTATGTTACCCAACCTAGGTTCCACGACTCTAGGTTTATGACACTAGGTTCAATAACACTTAATAACAATTATGTTCTTTCCAATCCTAGTTGTCCACACCTAGGATTCAAAGTTTCTATGACATCTAGTCCTTGTTTCCAATTTGTTGAATCCTCTTTTTATCCTAGAGTTCATCGACCTATGTTCACATCCACACCTAGGCATACACTCACACATATATATATATATACTCATATGTCAACAATTGCCTAGTGTTATACGTCCAATGGTATGTAATTTACCCTAAGTAGCATACAATTCATGCCTACTCATATTACCAATTAACCTACCATTACATGCATCAAATATAAAGTTATACTTTACTCTTTGGCATGGAAGTGACCTAATCACTTCGGTAAGCACAAACCCACCTTACGCTCTTCCGATTGCTTGTAAACACTTGCAATCGGGCTCTAATCCTCGGCTTCAAGCTCGGTCTTCAAGCTTCTCGTCCTAACACACATATATAGGATTCGTTAATCCGAGTCGAACTCAAAACAATTTTGTTTCTTGCAGTTCGATGAAATTGAGTTGTCTCGCGTGTTTCGCTAACCTCCAATTAGGATTTTACGGGTTCAAACCATTTTTAAACCCCCGAAATCCAAAACCCTCCTTTACACTAGGGTTTTTCGATTTCTTCGAGAATACTCCGAAATTTACGGAGAATCCTTCAACAACCTTGCGTAGAATCATCTAGGGAACTCACACATCTCAATTTTGAAGGATTTAG